>VUQR01003240.1:6296-17315 GCA_015108515.1 Hemichromis elongatus
CTTTTATTATTAAAATAAAAAAAAAAAAAAAACAGCCAAAGAAAGAAATCTTGTATCTGCTGAGTGATTGCTAATGTTCACGGTTGCCTACTATGGATGGCCTGCGGTGTCGTACCAGTTTTAACAGGGGTGATTTTAATAACTCATCCATGTGGCATCTGGATTTTAGGGGCGTGGAGGGACAGTTTTAATGTCTTTACAAAAGACCATAAAGACACGCAGATTTGATGCATTCTCCTTTGCATTAAAGGCATTGGTGATCTTTTGTCATAGTGTTGTACATATAACCTAGAAATGGACCTTTTTTGTTACTTTTAAACATCACTAAATCAATCTGTCTTAAAACAGGTTTGTCACTGCATTTAAAATTAGATTATTGTAATCCTGTTACATCTGTTGCTTCCCAACTATCCTAGTCTTCTTCTGCCAGCATAACCTTTGACATCAATTTTCTCAGAGCTATGTGTTGATTGCTTGTTTTCACTGATGTGAGATGTGATGTTTTTATGAGATCTTGAGGTTGTATTTTACATCACCAGCACAATTTAGTTTTTCATCTTGTTCAGCTTTTCTTTTTCTGTATCATTGTACAATTTTCATTTTTTCTATTTCTTCTATATCATCCTAGTGTACATAAACCGAGGGAAAAATATTTAATATGGGGATTTTGTATACCATTCCTTTAATAAGGGTGGTGCTGGGGAGTGAAATACTGATCTTTATTTCTAAAGCTTTTTTGAATTGCTGAAGCACTAACCATTCAATACACAAAATTTTCTTAAGCTAATCTATCAAAATCACTCCCTTTTAGCAAAGCCTTACAGAGCTTGCATGTATTAAGACACAATTTCAGAATCTCATTCAAAATTTTATGTTTAAAATTTTAAACATACTTAATCACTTAGACACATTTTTTCATAGTGTTACCCTTTTCACTAACAACATATATCAGAGGTTAAACACAACAACTACAGTTAATACAGTTTAACCATCAAGCGACTACACAACCAGAGAGGGTGTGTGCTATTTCTTTATATAGTCAATGGCTGAAACCCTGCTGGTGCTACAATTTACAGAATGAAAGATGGGGAAAAAAACAAGCTGTAGTTCCTTACATATGTTGAGGAGTCACTTTCAAAAGTTAAGAATCACACTAGGATCTACACTGAATTGACATCCATGTTGTTTATCTAACTAGCTACAGGCCTCCCTTTGAACCTGTGTAAGATGTTGTAGGTTGTGAACTGGGGTACCCTGTGGTTGCTAGTTTATTACAGGGCTAACAGAGTAAAACATTAGACTATGCACACTCACATCTACACCTATGGGGAGTTCAGAATCATCAATTCACATAACCAAAGAGGAAAACCAGAGTACTTGTAGGAGATCCATGCAGGCAGCAATGAAAACACTACCAAGGCCCCAGCTGACCAGCAGAAAGGTTCTGGGTTTGAAGAAATGATTTACAGAGGATGCAGGTACACTGATTTTCCAATATTTGTTTCCAAAACTAACCAACTCCAAATCCTATGTTTACCTTAATCAGCAAGAACTGGGCGTAACAATTAAAGTATGACATAATTAGCCATTTCCAGGTCCAAATGCTCCTTAAATTCCCCCAAATAAACAACCCCAGAGCTAAAAACTGATCCAGGTTCTTTCAACTCTAATAGAATGTACAATATGTCTGTTCCTTCAGGTCTTACTGCAGAGTGTAATGTCAAGAGGATTTCCTAAATGAAATTAATCCAGAGGCCTGATTCACCTGTGAATATAAACAAGAACAAAAATCTAATACCTGTGATGTTTGGAAGGTTGGTGGATGACATGTAAATCCTTGAATATGCTCCAGACACAGTGTCTGAGGTTTAGTCAGGATCCAGAAACAAGGTTGATTGATTGTCACTTAATAAACAGATACTCTACTTGTGTTTCAAAAATGAAACCTGGTCTGCATTGTAACTTTAAGAGCCAGAAGGGCACGTTTGCATTGACTTATGAAAAAGTTGTTTTCAAGTTTATCTGTTTTACATTCTAACCCAGCCTTGTTCTGTCAACATGTGACTGTCTGAAGCTGGATCAGACAAAGAGAGCAGCCTGGACATCAGACCTTTGATCTAACTGCCTTCTGTGTGTTTGACTATTTCTGTGTGGAAGTTAAAGTGAGTGCGTGTGTTTTGTGCAATGGTTATTCTACATTAAAGAGACACACTTGAGAGGAAAAGGACAGGTAGATCCTGGCCTTTTGATCCTAACCTTGGATGAAGAGAAAAAGAAAGTATGTGTCAGTGTATATATTCTACCGTCAGAAGACATCATTGAAACCAGAGTCTCGAGTCTTTTTAAGTGGCTGAAGTGCAAATGCGGAGAAGAAAAATAGTTTAACGATACTTTCTGAGTAAAATAAGCTGACACATGTGCTAAAGTCTTGAGAAAAGGAATTGAAGGATGGGAAGCTAGTGGCGTAAAGGGATAACCTGAGGAAAAAAGATATAAACTAGTCTTTGAAAAATATAATACAGTCTGATGGGAGTTATGAAAATGTCTTTAGGGCCTTTAAAGAATATTTACTGAACAATTTTCAATATATCCTTGAGTTTAATACATTTGTATATGTATATGTACAGAACTATGGGCATCTTAAGGGTGGATAACATTTCCAAACATGCTACTGGGGGAAGTTTTAAAGAAGAAAAACCTTTCTTACAGTGAAGCAGAAACAAAGGGTGCTTTTGATAACAACTTCCTTCGTGTATGTGTAATGGTTTGTTCTAGGAAAAAATAACCAGCACAAAAAAAGAACACACTGCCGAATGTTATGATCATATTAAAATGGGTTTTTAACCTAAATGTCCAGCTGAGAAAAAAATGATTGTTGATTCAGTATTTAAATCTGAAACCAGCTTATCCTTAATCAGAGATTTAAAGACATAATGAAGTAGAAATCTCCTTTAGTGCTTTGAATATTCTACAAAAGACACAACAAATATATAAAAAGGTTCCAAGAGAGCTGGAGTGGAGGTCATTTTCATTGAGCCATATCCAATTGGCATTCTCAGTCAGTTGGAATCCATTCCCGTAACATCAGTTTGAGCATACATCAAAGTGCAGCGTGTACACACATGCTAACGCTGTTTCTAATGGAAACATTGTCGGGCTGTGTGTATTTGAATGATTTTGTGTTGGGGATACCATTTGTACTGGTTTTGTTGTCAGCTAGGGAAATAAGCATTTTCATCATTTTGTTGTCCCATTACGTTTTAAAATGATATCAGGACGTCATTAAGAGCCGACCCATTCTATTCTGTTCTATTGCGTTCAATCCCCCGACACAATCCCCCGGAGATTGATGGCACAAACATTCCATCACATCTTTCCCAAATCCAAATTACACTTCAGGTAAAGCAAAGGCAATGGGGTCAGCTTGTAATCTGCTAAAGCACAATCACTCTCATGCATAATAGAACGGTCTTACGGTGTAATCATAATGCAGACATGGAGATAGCTAGTTGCTCAGGCAATCAGTTATTTGCATTAGACATTTCCATTTGACGTTTCAGCCATCTAACTGATGTTTTTATCCAGAGATACTTACAGTAAGGACACGGGCTAAAAAAAAAATTAAGTGCATTACTTGTACCATTCTGCTGAAACTTTCCTCTACAGCTGATGCTTTTTAATAATATAGCAGGGTGAAGTGTTTGGAAACAGTGCTTCTAGTCCCTATACATAGGGGAGCAACGTGAAATAAAGATATCATTTTTTTACATTTATTTTATTTTGCTGATTTTAAACAACTGTTTTTAATTTTGCCAATACTGGTGCAAGAAGCAGTTGTTTACAACAGATTAAATGATACGATTTGTGAATTATTTTCACATAAATTTTCCCAACTAGCACTGCCAGAACGAATTTTAGGAACGACTTTGATTTGATGTCGTTGACTGGATAAACACTTCCTTGTACATAAAAAAGTTTGAAATTGCTGATGTGTTTTAGCTCCAAAAACTATAAAAGAACACGGAAAAAAGATAAGATGTCCCATGAAATACCAGGAAAAATCCCTTTTTTAAAGTGTTATAATAAAACGTAAGATATTTAACTGCATTCAGTAAAATAGAACATTAACCTATTTAAGTAATGATTAACAGTGTTCTACATTCAAACCTTCAGTGTCCCCTAAATAAAAGAAGGTAACAATTGTTTGTCTCAGTCTGAACTAGTTCTTCCTTTACTAACCACAAAGACATTCTTCTAAACTGCAAGTTTAATACACAGAATTTGTTGAAAGACTTCATGCTAGAAGTTTGTTGTGGAAAGACTAAACCTTGAAAGACATCTTCAGGACACGAAGCTCAAAAAATTAATTCAATTCATTTTGAATGTGTATTTCAACATTGGTGGTTAGCTCAAGTTCATTGCATAGATAAAGCCCTTGAGTGGAAGCCAAACATCTGCGACACTTTTATAATCATTGAAAACCTCTTCCTCTATTATGATCAACACACAAGCAGGGGTGAAGTCTTCTTGGATGCACAGTCCTTATGTGGAAAACTAAGATCCTTATTACATGATCTTCCTGTCTAATATCCATGTCTCTCTCTCTCTCTCTCTCTCTCTCTCTCTCTCTCTCTCTCCACGGGCAGCATTTTTAAAAATCTAGTTTCCTGGTCAAATGCATTTTCTAGGAGTTACCTATATTTATTATAGATTTATAGATTAATCCATTGAACTTGTGCTTCTTTTAAACATGAACAAGCTGTGTAGTTGTGACTGTTTAGGTTTAAGCAAATGCAACAAGTCTTGTGCAACATACAGTGAAAATCATGCACATACAGTCACTATCATTGGTGTGTCTAAATAACCTTGTAAGGAGCATTTGCATGATTATGTGACCTGATTATGAATGACAAAATGCTATTCTTTAATAGCTTGATTAAGTCAGCAAAGTAGGTATCATGTGCACAAAATGATTTTGTGTAATCGTTCTGCATTGGATGGATGTATAAATTGTATGTTTTCTTCTTGTCAACTAAAATATTTGTCCTGACCCAGGAAATATCCTGACATGTCTGAATGAAAACCATCAGTACTGACAGACCTAGAGTTTTTGCATACTGTTTTGCACGATAGCCAGTTTGTTTTTCTTTGCTCCAACTTTTCTGTCTATCCTGTGTGTAAATGCCAATGTGTTGTTTAAACTCTATTTTTATGTATTTATGTGAGCATCTACCCGTGTATGTAGTGCCACTTTACTCAATAGCCACCCATGTCAGATAATTGCGACCCTCACACTGATTTCCACTTGTCTGATTTCAATATAGCTGCTCTTTGACATCAAGGCTGTCCATATAAGTATGTGGAGAAGGAGGGTTGGTGAAGGGTAAGAGGAGTCTAGACATAAGCTAAAAAACAAAATATCTTGATTGCATGTCAGTCCTCTTTCACTCATCTTCTGTATTGTTAGAATAAACAAGTTAAAGGCACAAAATACTTGTTACTTTGAGGGTTAGTTATATCGGAGAACATCTTTGATCTTTGTGTTTTAAAAGATACACTGGTGAGGAAGTCCACGAATGAGCATAGCTATAGCCATTTAGCCACCATTTAGATTGCATGAAGTGAGCAAGAGTGGAGATTTAGCAGTCACTGGTACAAACAGCTGCTTTGTATACTATATTTACTATACTATATACTATATATTATATACTATACTACCACTGTAAGTTACTGTTGTGGTTTAATTATTGGTCAGACATGGGTGCAATCAAAAGACATTTAAAAACCTAATAAATTAGCGTGCATTAGCAGAATGGTTCCACTTTATCAGCTCAAATGACTTCCTTGTGAGAAAGATAATAAAGATAATAATAAAACAAAGATGTGTTTTGCTTTTCTAATCTGGATGTGTTATCAATACTGCATCTGTAAAAACTAAAACTAAATCATTGCTTTTGTGTAGAAGTAGGCGTAAATTACTATTTCTGCTACTGATTGACGGCTAGCTCATAAGTGCTCCCTGCCAGAATAGGCAGCGTTGACACTGTGTTTGTAAGCTGAGCGCAGTGCGATTAATAAGACATGCTAAGAGGCACATTGCACAAGTTACATATGTATTCATATATGTAGCGAACACAGTGCCATTTCGCATTTGTGGCTAAAGTCAACCATAAGTTACAATTTTTGTTTTTCATTTTTTTTGCTTGGATTTAAGCTATTTACTGCTTGTAGGGAGTGATATTCGTTAACATTTAATGGGGAATAACGTCCGTTGAGTCAGACTGCTATACAGAGATGATTCAAATTTTTGCACATTGCACAGCAAGTGTGATTTTGGTAGTTTAAGTTACTAACTAGTGTTTAAAAGCGTTTATTTTTTTCGGAATCCACTATTGATGGACTTCATGGTTTGAAAGGTTCTCTACTTCATAGTACAGAATTCAGTGAGTTAGTTTCCCCTGCTCCAACCTCATCATTTGAGCAGCATGTTGCCTTAGTAGTCAGACATTGCTTTATAATTCATTTCTGTTTTCTTTTCTAAGTCTTATAGTTCAATTGCTAACTCTCTTTCTATCAGATTTCTCTTTCCCTCCAGCTGATTGGTTAATAATCTGCTAGGTCTCTAAATTTTTAAATTTAAATCTTCTCATACTTTTGAATTTAACATCCTGTCTTTTGTTTGAATTTCATTCCAATTCTTTCTTTTTTGTCAATGTGAATCTAATTAAATTTTGTGGGAGATGCAATAAAGTAGTGGCACTGTGTGACAGATTTCTCTGTATATGACAAACTTCCTTTTAGAACTGCTTATACATTTTAAAAGTGGATCAGGATCATTTCAATCGGGTCACTGACTCCTCCTCCAGTATATAATCTGACTGCTATCACAGCAAAGAAAGTATGAAACCTTTTCAAAGGCCATGGTCATAATTGGCCAAAAAAACAAAACAAAAAACAGCTGCTCATTCAGATTGACCAGAGTTACAAGTGCCAGTTTTATGATAAAAATAACACATTCAGAAATTTCCTGTTAAAGAACAGACGATGATCTGCTTCTCCTTCTTGTTTTTCTCTACTGTTTCCCTTCATGTGGGTGTTGGAGAAAATCAGAGCTGACTGCTCTACTCCCTACACAGTGATCAGTGTTTTCATGGAGACCCTCTTTGATGCTGTAATGAGACCAGTGTGCTAGGTTATTATTATCCAGAGAGACAGCAAGTGGAGAAAAGACGGATGGACAGACAGAGGAAGAGAGGGGGGGTGGAAGTGAAAACAAGTCCAGTGGGTGGCACATTTGGAAGTGTCTGAACTTCTGAGCACTTTGACTCATTTGAGATGATCATCAAAATGCAGTTTTAATGGGTAATCACGGCACAGAGACGTGATGAAAGTCGGTCTTCCTTCAGCGAGATTGCATAGTAAAAACAACATTTAATACAAAGTTTGCCTGAAATGGACATTGCTGATTTTAATTAGGGAAATTTGATTAAATGGCTGATGCTGATTATTGGTAATCAAGGAGACAAAAAAAACAGATACTTATATAATTGCTTTCCAGTATAAATTTGCGATCACAAAACAAAATATGGAGAGTAAGAATCCAGCTCTCCCACTTCCTTCCTTCAACAATAAAGCTGCCTCTCTAAAGCCCTGCCTTTATATCCACAACGCTACACATCATACGGCGATATATGACACTGGTTTAAAAGCATCTTGAGCAACCAATCAGATAGCTCTGTAGGTGAGACACTGAAGGAGATCAATGGAGTGGTGAGAGAGACATATAGATACATTTTTAACTTATTTGATTGGATTAGTAAGTGTGCTCTTAACTGATAAAAGATGTCCCTAAGTTTTAGTGTTTGTAATATGATTTCAGCTTGATTACACTGTATTGCTTTGATGCTGTCTTTTAGTTGTTTTAAAAAACAGAACCGGTTTTATTCCCCCCTCTTTACAACCCCTTATTGTACATATTGGTGGGGGTGGGGGGATTATGGGGCTGAAAATCTTTTAGCTCCAGTGGAATGTGACAGTCCCTGTCGCCATAAAGGTGATACGTACTCGACTGAAAAGTGGGAAATAGCAAGAGCAAGGAAGACACAGAAATGGTGATCTAGAAAGAAAAAGAGGGAGGAAAACCTGAGACTGCAACAAATGTGCCCCCTGAGCAGTCCCTAGCAGCTCTGTGATAAATAGCTCTGCAGTTGAAATGAACTGTGCATGGTTTCTTCAGTGTTCATACAGGAGTAGCAGAATGACTACTGTTCACATTAATGCTAAATCACTTTTATTTTCCCAGACTAGAAAATTAAATCCAAATCACTGGAGTACTCCGTATTTTTAATGCAAATTATGTTTTCACCAGTGTCCTGGGGGTCTTTCTTTAAGATTTGTTAGATTTGCAGGTATTTTGGAGAACAGCAAAGAAAAATGTGGAAATATGATAACTTGAAATCTAAGATACAAGATGACATCAGCATTTGGATAAGCCCAAGTACCAGAACTCTTATTATCACACCAGCCCAGTAAAGTATTTACTCCTTTGTCTTATCATTTTGATATCCTTATGAGATTTTTTTAAATTAATTCATTTATTTATTCTTTATAAAATCCATTCATTAGAAAATTATTGTGCACATTAATGGCCCACCTGCAATAACTAAACCTCCCATTAAGATCTGCAGGCCACACTTTGAGATTCCCTGGTCCGTATGTATTTGCCAGTCGCAGCAGATGTCTATGGAGGGCCCTGCCTGCTGGAGGTTTCTAACTGTTAAACGGGAGTTTTTCGAACCCAATATCCCAAAATGATTGCTCATACCAGATCATCTGATTGTTGAGGAGATCTCTTTAACTTTGCAGGGTCTTTATTTCACTCACAATATAAAGTGCCATGAAGTGACAGCTGTTGTGAATTGGCACTATTTATATACAACTGAATTCAATATAAAACAGATATTCTTTAACATCAGTAAAAGATAAAAAGCATAAAACTGCCTTAAAAGGATCCATATCCAACATTTCAACAGACAGGGTAAAGAAAAGCACGACTTCTGAGGACATCCTGCAAATACCCAAATTTGGGAATATGAGGAATTAAAAAATGTAAGGAACAACAGCATATCCTTCCTTATGTAGATTAATACATCAATGCATTACAAGGAAATAAGGATGCAGATTCATGTTGTAAGTCAAGAGCTACTTAGTGCAAAAGTAGTCACAGTAAGTAGTTTGCCCTTTTTCTCACACTGCAAGGTTGCAGTAATTAGGGGTGTTTTTCACCAAAAAGCAAGCAGAGTTATTATTCCAATTGGAGCTGAAAAATCACCCAGTAGCACTCAACAATGTTATGCAGAGTAGGAAGACGACAGGGAGTAAAAGAGAGGCTTATCTGAATAAAAAGCTCTTATCATGTTGTTTCTGCCTCTCTAAGCCATCGCCATATCCCCCAAGGTCAACAGCTAAATAAATGTCTTTATGGGGGGATATTTGCCAGTTTTCTGCAGAAATCTTGTTCAATTATACACGTTCTATCTCTTTCGAGTGATATGCTACCCTTGTTCACTCCTTTAACGGATACAGACTCAAACGTTTGTGTCTGCCTCCAACGTCAGAGCAAATGTATTTGGGTGTGTAACGCATTTTCCAGTTTTGCAAATAATTTTTAAACATTTTATTACAGAGAAAAGTGCCATTAGACAACAAGGTCAGAAGTTCATAGTATCATTTACATTTTTTTTTTTTTAAAAATCTTGGACAGTACTGGCTTCTGAGAAAAAAAAAAGTTGCCATGTGTTGTCGCCTCAAATCCCTTGTTTCACAGTAAATTTAGATAAATTGACTTGACTTCTGAATATCTTTTGCATCTGTTATGTACGGGAAGTTGGTGTGGAACCCAATGAGTAGACGAGCAATGAAATAAAAGCGTTCAGCTAAAACGATAAATAAAATACATGCTCTTAATGAAAATTGTCAGTAAGTAAACAGAAAGTCAGCCCTTGACTGAGGCTGCCTGCCACCTTTTATTGAACGCATGACAGATTGTTTGCATTAATAGATGACCTCTCTTACTCGGCTTAAACCCAGAATGTTCCCCAGTGAAGCTGTAGAGTGTGGCTTTGAAACTCTGTCCTCTGTGAGTTGTTCTTCCTAGGCTCCTGGCTTAAATTACGAAGTCCTTGTAAAACTTGCTTTTAGCCTTGAGTAACATGTTTGCTGCCTAAGCCCTGCCCACAATGAAACTCAGACACACAGAGCAGATGAGTGAACAGAAGCAGCATGACTAGAAAATTTAACCCCCCCAAAACACATGGCTTCTCTGATAGGCAAAATTTCCTGTACTCCCTCTCCAGCCTGTTGTCATCCTCTCACAGTTTTGTCTTTTTGTCTGTGTATTGTTGTTGTTGTTGTTGTACACTGTGAATCCAAATGCTTGAAATAATAAGGTTTTCTAAAAATTTATATGCTAATTCAGAATTAAAAAATGTTGTGCAGTGTTTTGAGTTAGTTCTCTGATATTCTTTCCTTTTGAGTTTCTTAATCTGTTTTCTGCTTGAAATATTCATCACCAGAAAGTATAGTTTCACTATACTCATCACTGTTGTTTTTTCATAAGTGTGACTATAATATACAAACATCCTCGAGAGTATCATGTATGCTTTTTTAGTTTTTATGCAGTAAAGAAAAAACAAGATGGGTTGGAAAGGAGTATATGTAAAGCAATACCAGTTTTGTTTCAACTTGAAGATTATTATTGTATAGGGATGTAAGAAAATATTGATACAACAAGATATCGCGATATATCGTGCAATGATACTGAATCGATATTCAAAATCAGTGTAATCGATTTTTTTTTTAATGAAAAATTACATGCATTTACTGTTTATTTCTTTTGTATGTTGCAATTCAAACTCCGGCCACTGGTTTGCAGTTTTTACCGCCTTTTCTATGACGTAAAAACAAGGTCTCGCGATAACTGTAGAAGCGTCTAGTTTGCCAAAACCAACGAAGTAGAAC
>VUQR01003245.1:7234-19788 GCA_015108515.1 Hemichromis elongatus
CTTCTTTTTTTTGTTTGTTTTTTGTGTTTTTTTTTTTTTTTTTTGTTTTTTTTTTTTGTTTGTGGGGGGGGGGGGGGGGGGGGGGAAGGGGGGGGGGGGGGTTTTTGGGAGGGGGGGGGGGGGTGGGGGGGGGGGGGGGGGGGGGGGGGGGTCCCTTGCATTTTCTGTTCCTGCTCTAAGCTCCGCCCTGCAGCATCTCTGGCTACTTCCACTCCTCCTGTCACTGTTGCCATCGACTGTCTTCTCTAACCAATCAGCAGTCAGATCTTCTACAGAAGCTCCACCCACAGACAGGTATGAAACCACCCCAATAGGTGTATGCAAACTCAGAGAGTTGAAAGCAGCGCCTCTTTGTGTCTGTGAACCTCTCAATCAAAAACAGTCTTGTCTGGCTTTCTGCTATTCTCTTCTTCTTCCTGTTAACTTTTAAAGCTCTTCTTAATTTCCTAAATTTCTATAGTTCTGTTTTTCCTTAATCTAATCAGCTACTTTTCCTCCACTGTCCTGACCTAAGCAGTGGAGAGAAACTGCTTTCAACTCCTTCTCTGAATCAATTTAAATGTAGTATGAATGGGTTTGTTACTGTGTATGACAAGTAATCCAGGCCTTAGTTTTGTTTCATCTTCTTTTAGTAGCCAACAAAACAGTGGACACCAATCAGTCATTTATGAAGCAAATGCATTGTTCCTGTTTGGCTGAGAAGATTAAAGTAGTTACGTTTCTTAAGTCAGGAATAATTTGCAAAGCTTTTAGTTTCAAAGTGCAGAATTACTTGAGCTTCCTCCTCTTGCTCCTGCTCCTCCTTCCTTGCATTTACAATTCATTACCTCCACAAACTGTCACTGCAGCCTTTTCTTCAAATACATGCTGCCAGCCCATGCAGTTACCTCCTCCTCCTTAAAGCGATACCGTGTAGGGCCCGTAGTGGGTGATTGTGGTTAGTTATTCGGTCTAATGCATCTAGAACTCGCTGGCTAAAAGAGCATGGCTTTGCTTAATTCAGTGGCAGCAAACCATTTACTGATAATCTTGATTACTGATACGTTGGTACAAATACACAACCCAGATAAATGTGTCGCTTTCCAAGAGGAACTCCCCAGGACTTCTATTCTTAGATTCAATATTAATTCCTCTTTGTGTTACGATGGCATGCATGTGATATGGGTATTCTTAATTTCGCTTTGTGTATGCATGTAAGTGAATTCTATATGTTTCCATTATGTGCTTTTTACAGTGTGTTAGTGTGAGGTTTAACAACTCTGTTAACTCGCTCTAATCTCTCTCCTACAGAACCGCATGCACGAGTCTCTGAAACTGTTCGACTCCATCTGTAACAACAAGTGGTTTCAGGATACCTCCATCATCCTCTTCCTGAACAAGAAGGACCTCTTTGAAAGCAAGATCAGCAAGTCACCGCTGTCCATCTGCTTCCCTGAGTACACTGGTACATACGGCACTGCATGGTGACATCTCATAAAGTGTATTTGTATTAAGAAAACCCAAATGTGGGTTCTTAAAATAAGCATTTTAACTAGAACTAGAGAGCGAAAATTTCAGAAGAAATTTTAAGTGTGCCTATGCTAGTGCCAATGAGTGTAGTTTGCCTTTCATGTGGCGCAACTAGTGCAGTTTGGCAATTATAACAGTAGAGGTAGCAAAATGCACCATGAGTGTAGTTTGCTATTCATACCACAAGAGGGAAGGAAACTGAATACAGCTGATTTTCAAGTTAACTCCAAGTAAACTTTATTGTCATCTCTGCTATATGCAGTGCCGCATACAGAGAGATGAAAGGAAGAGGCTCCAGTTACATGATTGCAAAAAAAGTTAATAAATAGATATAAATAGATATAAAAGAAGTAAGGAAATTATTTGTGTGTATATATATATATAGAGAGAGAGAGAGAGAGAGAGAGAGAGAGAGAGATATACATATAAAAATGATGAATATTTGTCATATTCTGTAAGATCTTTACTTTGGTTTGAGACTATTATCATGAATACATTTAGATTTTTTTTAATTAAATGTCCATGAAACGATGAGTTAATCAAACTATGACGTCCACTATTAGATTGTTATCAATAGCAAATGTTAATTAGGCCACTTTAGTGGTCAAGTACTACACAAAACAAGCAAACAAACATAGTAAACACCCACTAATATTTGCTAAATTGTAGTGTTTTGTTTGTCAGGTTCCGTGTCGGGCTGATAGCCGGTAACTAGCTTTACTGTCGGGGTCAACTTGGCTAGTGAGAGACAAAAAGAGAGGCGTTCAAACACTCCTCCAACTGAACTTAATTGTTTCGGAGACGACGAAAACAGTGCACCGTCAGGTCTTAAACATTTTCATTGCTAATAAGACCTCAGGAATAAAGCAGTGTCCAGCGCTAACCCACGCAGCCATTTTCTACATATCAGCGGCAACATACACATAGAAAAATCACTTTCCAAGCTAAATGTCAATAAGGGAGAGGGCATACGCTTACCTTCCCTTTAGTGAAAGTGGCGGTATCGGAAGTTTCAAAGGCTGCTGAATAACGCGTCGACGGTGACAAATGTTTCCCAAGGGTAACTAGCTTTACTGTCGGGGTCAACTTTGCTAGCGAGAGACAAACAGAGGCGAAGAAAAGCTCCTCCAACTTAACTTCATTGTTTCGGAGGCGGCGAAAACAATGCATCGTTGAGTCTTCAAAATTTTAATTGCAAATGAGACCTCGAGAATAAAGCGTCATCCAGCGCTAAACCACACAGTCGTTTTCTAGATAGGAGCGGCAACATACACATAGAAAAATCACTTTTCAAGCTAAATGTGAAACCGGGAGGGGTGTATACGCTTACCTTGCCTGAAGTCAAAGTGGAGGTATCGGAGGTATCAAAGGCTGCTGAATAATCCGTCGCCGGTGACAAATGTTTCCCACGGGTCTTTAAATTACCGTAAGTCCTCAATGGTTTGCGCAATCGTAAAAATTCCAACAGTTCCTGAAAACAGCGACGCTGTGCAGTTCGTTGATATTAGAGTCATTAAGGTACTCCCAAGCTCTGGGCACACAAGAGTACACGGGCTGTAGCACTCCCGGCATACCACTAGAGAGAGCCAACACACCACAAATGAAGATTGCCATTCATTTCAATGGGCCAAAACTTGCATTAAAATATTAATATTTCAAAAACTATAGAAGTAATAAGCACCAAAAGTCATAGCACACCATTCCTGATCGAGCCGCACAAGATGATATAACATATATGAAACTTGTCTCAAAACTGCCGGGTGAGTTACGCGGCAAAATTTCAGGCGGAAACTGGAGAAGAAGAAGAAGAAATCTGAGGAATAGTAATAAGTGTGCCTCTTGGCATAGGCACACTTAATAAAAAGCACCCTGAGAGTCCAAACCTGCGCTGAGGAAAGATGAGACACATTTTAGGACAATTGTATTGTATTGTTACATTGACAATACACACCACACTTGTAAGAGTGAAACCCAACCTGACTCATAATCTGCCCACAGCTTTGAGCTAATCTCAGTGGATAAACGTAAAAAGGACATAAAATCTTATCTGATCCTCTCCTGCTTAGGCAACACATTACACTGCCAGCTACAGTCAGTACTACAAATGCAGTATGTATTCAGATATCTGCATCAGAAGTTGCAGTAGTGTTCCTGCTTGACATCAGCCCTGCAGGCTTTAAGATGTTCCTAGATGTTCCTTGGTGTCTCCTCACAGCTTTGTCAACACTGGAACGTAAAATGCTTTTCCCTTTCAATTATATTTCTAACAACCTCAAAAATATGTTTGCTATTAATCTATTCAATTCACTTCAATTCAATTTTATTTATACAGCGCCAAATCACAACAACAGTCGCCTCAAGGTGCTTTATATTGTAAGTTAGATCCTACAATAATACATACATAATACATGATTCAGTGCAGAGAGGTCTGTTAACACACAGGCTGGCTACAGTGTACAGTTGAACGTCCAGCAGTTTGATAGTTGTTTCAAATCAGGACTAGGGGATAATGTTTGTTGTCCCATTTCTTTTTTTTAAACTGTGGGTGATTCACTTTTTTCACATTCAAACTGTCAGTACCAGATGCTGCTATTAAGTATAGCACACATACCCGTATTTATAATTAGGCTAAGCAGCAATAGAGCAGAAACGTCTGCAAACTTCCTCAGCTGCTCCAGCTGTTTATTTTTCTTGAAATTAGCCTGAGTTCTGGAGACAGCTGCTGTGTAGCATTAGCTATCCAGACTAAACAAAGTGACTTCCCCTTCATAACTGCATTAGGGTGTAAAAGTCTGTATTTAGTCCCTTCCTTTACCACCACAGTCCAGCTGCACCTATATGAGAACTGTTGATGTGGTTGGTGATTTAAAACGGCAAGCTATCATTGCTGAAGTTACTCTTTCATTAAAAACAAGTATGTAGAGATTTCACGCAGAACAAAAATACATTCAAATGAGTCAAACCTGGTCATTCATATATTTAGTTCTTAGCTTTGAAGTCAAATTTGTGTCTAAATTCTGATTCACAATTGTGTTGATTTCTAAGAACACATGAAAGTCAAACATAACATTGAATACAGACAAAGAGACAAAGTGGGAAAAGCAGGGCTGTTAGTGGGAGTACGAGAAGAGCTCCAGTGAGAGAGGTGAGAGGAAATGAGAGACGAAACAACATGGGAGGTGGGGGGACAATGCCAGAGACAGAGAGAGCAAGAGTGTGAGAAAATTATAACAGCACAGGCAAAGCAAGATGGTGGGAAAGCAAGCGACCGAGCCAGCGGGACTGTGAGAAAGCAAGAATTAGAATTCCAATCTTGTTTTCTCCTCCTCCTTCATCCCTCTGCACGGCCAGACTTTGTGCTGTTCTGATGAAGTTGCCACCAAAGCAGCAGATAGACAAACCACAGTGCTGCTACTGGCTGAGAGCCAGATGGATGTAAGCAACACTTGGGACAACATTTGGTCCAATCAGTGAGAACTAACTTATTCTAAAAGCACTGTACCAATGTAAGTTGCGTTACCTGCCAAACACTTGCATAAAGGCAGAACAGTTTATAATGCTCTTGAGCTAAAAGGCTGCACAGTAGATTTGCCAGTGCTGGTAAACTGATCAATACGCAGTACAAATAATGGCTCAGTTATTTTTAGCTTTAGAGGCTTATATATTTCACATTCTGAGGTCTGTAACACGAATGTTCAGGAAGTTTCAGTCTGCACCAGCAATAACAGGACTTTACCTTCCATCACGTGTCATTTATCTGTCTTAACTCACCTTCCCATCTCATCTGAAAACGCGGCCCGTGCATCGTCTTTATTGAAGCTTGGCTTGACAGCCTACAGAGCACACCTCAGCAGAACGTGTGCTGAAAGTCAGAAGTTATGTTTTCAGAAAATATGGAGGGCGGCACACAGATACAAAGATTCAGATCACAGCCGGTCGCAGTAGATGGCCCCGCCCCTCCCTGAGCCTGGTTCTGCTGGAGGTTTCTTCCTGTTAAAAGGGAGTTCTTAAGCGTACATCCTAACTATGTGTGTGTGTGTTTCTCCTCAGGTCTAAATACTTACACGGAGGGACTAGAATACATCAAGTCTCAATATGAGTGCAAGAACAAGTCGTCTAAGAAAGAAGTCTACTCCCACGTGACCTGTGCTACGGACACCAACAACATCCAGTTTGTCTTTGACGCTGTCACTGACGTCATCATAGCAAATAACCTCCGAGTCTGCGGCCTGTACTATTGATGCTGTTAAACGTTGGCCGACGGATAATGGGTGTTTGACTAGTATGTGAGAGAGCCAGTTGTCCACTGGCCAAGTTTAAAATACCTGGTTGGTCGGTTGTTGGTTGTTGGTCGGCTGAGACATCTTATCTTTTGTAAATCCTAATTAAGAACCGCTCATTTTAATCGTACCTTCTAATATCTGTTCTCGCTGTGCTGCAGATATTTTGCACAATACCTGAGCTGAGAAGGGGAACGAGAGACCAGCTGAGCCGAATACGGTCTAATGTAGTTAATCACTCCTCTACTAGATGTATTTACTATTTTCCTTTTGATTTGAATTTGTGTATCATACATTTGTGCCTTATTTATACCAAAAGTTGATTCAAGTGTCCATATAAATAGTGTTTGTGGGGGTCAAGTTTAGCCAACTCAAAGCTACAAGTACTAAGTATTAATTTCAGAGCTAAAAGTCAGTGAAAACTTGTATAATATTTTTAGAGTAGTAGAGTTTTGAAGGATTCATTTCACAGCAGGATTTGTACCGGTTAAGAACCTGAGGGGGAAGTAAGAGCAACACTGTTGTGAAATACAAATTATGAAAGAAGACACAGCTGCATTTGGAAAACAAAATAAATGAATTACTTTCTTTAATAATTATCTATAATGAATTTTGTATGTTTTATTTAAATGGGAATGCCACTTTTTACATAAAGTTCCCGTGAAAAACAGGGTACACCTTGTACTGGTCACTAGTGGGTGGTCCACAGGGACACCACAGACAAACAGCCACTCCTGCTGGCTGCTTATTTGTGTTGTCACTTTTTGCTCCTCGTCATTCTCACATTACCCTCTGGTGCTGCCCCCACCCCCCTGCCCCCTTACTTTAGTGTTCTTGGTCAAAATTGAGGGGTCAGTTTTAACAGCTCCTAAATTTTTCACCACCAAATTTAATTCAACGAGTCGGGGGGGTTCCCATTTTTTTGTGATGGTGGTCACTTTGACCAGGAACACCACAGAGGTGACAAGGTTGATTCAAACACTCAAAATTTAAGTTTAAGTGCATAGTGTGGAGGATAACATAAGGCCTCGATATTTACGAGTGTTTTAAGTTCTAAATCTGTCAGATTTGACCCGAACACAACAGGAATGTCTATTCTGTGGACTTTCAAAAAAATCAGATCATTTTAAACAGTCAGGTCTGGGAGAACATGTCACCAAATCTTACTGTTGTGCTTTTAATGCAGGATGGAGCTTTTTCGGTCCTTGTAGACATTAGTAAACCTCCTAATATTTTCCTCCTTTGATTGGATCTAATTTCATAGTGTAAATTAGTTTATAAAAAGGATGTTGTTACTTGAGCCATGCCGCTGTCATCGTTAATCCCTGCAGACGTCAATCCTGCCTGCAGGCTCATCTCGCTTCTTGCATGGGACCACTTAAAAACAATTCAGACAAAGAGCCACAGAAGCTTGTGCCGACTCCCCCAGACAGTTTCCACCTAGATAATACTTCAGCAAAAGTATTGATTTTAAAGGGCGCTGGCACTGCATCCACTGTGTCAGGCTGCACGGTGCAATATTCCTGTTGTCCACCGCTCCACCTTAATAAACCAGAGGGGAGCTTTGAAGGATTACAGACTGATGCGTGGATCCTCTGGGACATGAATGCAGAGTCTGTGACGATGATTGTATCCACAGTGTTCTGCTTTGTGCTGACCGAGTTGCTCGATGTCTCAGAGCTGTTTACAATTGATCATAAAATGAAAAGAAAAGTGATGGTGCTGCTCAGACCCAGCTCAGAGAAATCAGTGCAATACTGGAGGTACGTCATTAGTTCCTCTGTGCTCCGTATTGCCAACAGTTGACATTGTGTTTGTCTGTGAGACCCGATGGAACAGACGAAGCCAAGTGCGTTTAGGACTAAGGCATTCGCTTTATTCCAATTTTCCATCCACACACAAACAACGAGATGTGTTCCCTCTGCTCAGTGCTGCGATTTGTTGAACACAGGTAGACGTCATTATCGGCCCGTCCTACCACATCTGTGCCAAATTTGTTCATTAGAAACAGAGCGCTCCCTGAGGCTGTTGTTCAGCCTGCATTGTATGTGCCGGTGTACTGATGTGTATTTTGTGTGTTCATGTTTTCAGATTGTATATAGTTACCTACGTGTGTCTGTTGATAGTACAGAAAAGGTCACGGTGTGTGTACAGGCTTTTGAACATGTGTGTGTTGTGTAAGAGACAACATCGGCCCATGGGTGCAGCGGTAGAGTCAGCATCTGTGGATTAATTACCCAGAGGGCACCTATCTACCCTTTCAGCACAGACAGGCCTCAGGCACACATACGCATGCACCGAAGATACAAACACACTCACGGGGCTTCAAAATGTCACAACACCTTAGCTGACAAATAATACCTAAAGAGATTCACATGGCCGCACAACCAGCCGCTGCCACGACTGCTAAAGGCATTTAATCGTCGTCTCCTCCGACTTATCTGCTACATGTAGAGAAAGGAAAATGATCTTTCTGCGTTCTGTGTGAGCGACTCCTTATTTTTACACTCTCATTAGCTTCATTCATTAGTTACACTTTGCAAGAAGCTTCTGTTCTTTCGAAATATGAAGCGTTTAGTGTTGACTCGCTGAAATCTGTGCTTAATCTCATGGATCCAAAAATAAAAGTTATTCTATAAATTCTGATCTTTTTCTTAAAACCCAAAAAACTAAACGGTTGAATCATCATGTACAGAGTCCAAACACGTCTATGCAGTGCAGGGGTTTCATTTTGAATTTGAACATTTTAATTTAGCACAATCACACATTTCACTCATAATAAAACAAAACCTCCTCTTTTCTAAATGACTTTTCACTATGTGATATGCATAAGAGCATCTGTGTGTCTGCACAGAGACATTCAGCCCTCCATCCCTCGTGCATCTGATGCAACAGATACACTTCTATTTAGTGACTCCAGATCCATGCCGCGCTGACGGCCGCTGCTCACGTTGCACCTCCTGGTAGCCATAAGCCATCCACATTAATTTAGCACACAGATGAAAGGAAACCCTTACGTTTGTGTTGCCATCTGGGTGACAGTGACAGGATAGTGTTTGAGCTTTGTCTTCTTACTTCTTTCATGCCCATGTTAACCTGAGGCGCCACACAGACATGCTGTTTGTCAGTGGCATACTAAACTGGTTAGAGTGATCTCAGATACATTTAAAAATGTGCCTAAATTTATTCACAGAGCGCAACACTTGGCTTTTACTGACGAACATGGACTAAAAAGAGCTTGTTAATAGTTTTTTGCAGTAAATTTACTAAAGTCAAGCAAAAACGTCTTTTTTCATACTATAAATAGTTCACTACTAGAATATATGGTGTACATGATGAGAGGTGAAAAGACAAAAGCCAGTCTGTTATGCAATTAAAAATGTGAAAGCCTCTTTTTTTTGTGGAGGTGAACAGTTTAAGTGCTCTGCTCTGCTTCACCTACAGTGTTTAGAAATCAGTCTTGTATTTTCATGACATGGAACAGACGCACGACATGAAAAACATGTAGTCCTCCACATTATCTTTTAGACCCCTTCATTGTTTCTGCTTCAGGCGGGCTGTAAAGCAATTAGTGGTTTAGGACAAGTCCCAAATAACAGAAGACAACAGTAGGCAAGGTCAAGAGGATAAGAGGAGGACAAGTAAGTAGCAAATAGTTCATATTAATGGCAAATACTCCATTCCTATAGGCTGTGCTGAAGGACACATTTAGGTTTGTTTGCGTTGTTGTCCTGTGTGGATAAAACAATCAGTGGCCTATTCAGCTTTGAAAGTTGGGGACAGCAGCATGGGTGCTTTTGTGGGCAGCAGGTGGTGTCACAAAAGAAATGTTCACACCTTTGGCCATGTTATTGCCACAGCAGCATAAAAAGCTGTTGAAATGTCACAAACTGAAGTGCCAAATCTTTCCCATGTTAGATTTAAATGAGCTCCTGTGGCGTGCTTTTGCTGACTTATTTATACTTTGCTGTTTTGCTGCTGATCAGGAAGAGATGTCAGAGAGCTGGGGGCGAACATGACTGTAATGAACCTTGTTGGATTTAGTTTATGCTGATACACATCAGTGTCTTTGCACTCACTGTGCTCTCGCTGCTTTAACCTTTCAGCCTCCGTTCAACCAACATGCTGGTACCAACCAACACTCGCTGTACTGTACGAGTCACCCACATCCGCATCTACAGAGCTGTTATCTGTGCATGTTCTGTGAATGCTGCATTTTATCCATCACTGTGCATAAAATGCATCTGCTGCAACTCCCTCACTGTTGTGATAATTTATTGGATGTCGTATTTACACATGAAATAAAGATAATAAAGCATCACATGAGAAATTGATATGGGTGATTATTTTCCTTTGTCGTGTGTGTTCAATGTAATGTGTATGTGTTAGTCCCCGTGGGGAGATTACTCCTCTGCATTTAACCCAGCCACCAATGTAGCGCCCAGGGAGCAGTGTGTAGGGACGCTACCTTGCTCAGGGGTACCTCGGGATAGCCGTTCAGTGGAGTCCAAACCCCGACCTTCCGATCATGGGGCGACCACTGAGCTATCCCTTCCCTGCACACACACACACACACACATCCCTGTGTGTGTGTGTGGGAAAGTATTGCCTGAGCAGGCCAAACTGTTTATTAGTTAATGCTGTGAAGGTTTCTTTTTAGTATTTCAGTGCGAGGCCCAGATTTGTATCTGCAGTTCATGCAAACATGGCTTGGATCACTTAAAGCCTTCCTCTTGTTTTCTACTAACCATTTTGCTAAAGTTTTAATCAGAAAAAGAGAGATGTGTGTCTATTACTGTGTAAAAATGAGCTATTTTACATGCTCATTCAGTGGTAATGTGTAACTTTGGCCTTCTTTCCATTTTGTTTTCTTCTCACTTTCTATCATCTGTTTCCTCACTCCCCTATTTCCGTTTCCATTTCCCGTTCCCCTGATCGCCCCTAATCCCATTTTCCCTCTTCATTCGTGTCTCATTATTTTGCCACCTCCCTCCCCTCCTCCTTCTTCCTTCTCCCCACTGCAGAATCGCATGCATGAGTCTTTGATGCTGTTTGACTCCATCTGCAACAACAAGTTCTTCATCGACACCTCCATCATCCTTTTTCTCAACAAGAAGGATTTGTTTGCAGAGAAGATCAAGAAATCTCCACTCAGCATCTGCTTCCCTGAATACACAGGTACGAAAAAAGGTTGTTGTTTTTTTCAGTGGTGGGCAGCATTGACAACAAAAAATCTCATTTTTTGAGATTTGTTTTCCTGAATTAAAAGTGTTTACAGGACAAAATAGTATGGTATAGTCACGAGAACAAGTTCATTCATTGAACGTAGCCAACTACAAAAATGAGAAAAATAGAACGCAGCGCTAACTCAGGCAGGCTACACAGTCACACTCAGCAGTCAGCTGATCAGGTGATCTCAGCCCACATCAGCTGACACATGTCTGCACATCCCATGTAATGTGTGCTTTTTGAACTGCTTTACAATGTCCGCAGATGGTGTACATCTGCAAGCCACTTTGCAACCCACCTCTAACTGAGCTTCTTCCTTTCATTTAATCAGTGTACTTTACTAAAACGTTAGCTTTTAATAGTTCCGTGATGTTGTTTCTTTCAGTCTTTATGTTAAGCTAACTGGAAGATTTACGTTTCTTATTGAGACCTCAGATTAATTTAGACAAAATGGCAAATTGCTTAATTTGAAAGAGCTTAATCTTGAGATTGTGTAGTGCAAAATCATTTGGAAATCTGCATGAAAATCGGTGCAAAGGAGCTGAAAATAGGCCGAAACTATATGAGACATTTTGAAGAGGGGATATAAAAGTATGAATGACTACCATCTGTCCTATGCTGAGTTTAATTCCCAGAAATTAAATGCTTTCTAAATCCCTTCCTGAGGTTCTGGATGCTGATTAATGACTGCTTGATACAGTACATGGGCTCTGCTTCTAGAGGAGAACTAGCCCTGACATTTACTGTCACAGACTTGTAAACCATTCTAGGCACTTTAAATCAAGTTGCTGTTTACAGTTTGCAGCAGAGATGGCCAACGAACTGTTTAAAGAACTGCAAAAGCTCAGTTCGAAAACCGAGATATACTGTTTAAAAGGAAAGCGGGGAAGGAGCAGAGGAGAGTCTGATAAATAGAGCAGGAAGTAGCAGAGAGACTGCTGACCCAGAACCTGTGACGGGGAGAACCAAGTTTACAGATTTCTTCATGTGGAGGTGAGAGTGGGACGAGGTCGTGACTAGGGATGGGTATCAAAAACCGGTTCTTGTTGAGAACCGGTTCCCACTGTTTCGATTCCGTGGAATCGTTAACAATTTTTACAAACGATTCCCTTATCGATTCCCGTAGCCTCGATTGACGTCACCACGTTGCGTAGCGTCTTTTAGCCAGTAGGAAACATGGCGGCTAAGCGGTACAAACGCTCAAAAGTCCGGTTATATTTTATAAAAAAGGATGACGACAGGGCAACTTGCAATACTTGCAAAGTAGAGATTTCATCAAAGGGAGGAAACACTATGAATATGCAAAAGCATTTGCTCGAAAAACGCGACTGCTTTAAATGAATGTCGTGTTTTTGATCCGCTCCGGACTAGCGAAGCTCAGCCCAGCAGCAGCGGTAGCGTTTGGACGTCCTCGCCCGTTAATACTGCAGGTAAATAATCAACTAGCATTGCATATTATGTTAGCGCGATTTGCCTTATTACAAAAGCTGCTATTACTGTGCGTTGCATTTAGATGACCATCACGAGAGAGACAGA
>VUQR01003246.1:6065-36931 GCA_015108515.1 Hemichromis elongatus
TAAACCGATTATTTCAGGCATATGAGAGACAAATGTGCGTCACGGGCTAAATTTAAACTCTTTATGTCTGAAGGCAAGGAGACAAAACGACCCGGTCAGAAGTCCTCATAGTGGAAGCTTTATTTCACATAACAAAAGCAACACGCCATATATTACATAGAGAAATTAACATTTTGAAAAGCAAAGCACTGAAATTAAAATACACGAAAAAGTGTGAGTGTTGACCACAGAAACAGGCGATAACAGGTGGTGTTTTTAGAGATGGCCTGCGTATGGCCAGTGTAACAGCTCCAGCAAACAAAGCCATCTCTCTCTTTCGGTCCGTTTTTCACGTTTGGAGCCGCTCACTGATCAGCTTGTGGTTACACAGACGTCTGTTTGTAGTTCTTGGTGTCCAAAACCTTCTTTCCACACATCGCACAGATTCCTGGACACAACAGAGAGAGAAAAGAACAATGCAAAGATGGTGTAATCATTATTTTATCAGAGTTTTTTGGCCTCTTTGGGGCGGCAGAACTGAACTGTGAGCAGAATCACAGCAGCATCAGCTCCGTCTATCAAACTGATGAGTGTAAAGTTAAATATTAACTCTCCTGTAAGTATGCTTTTTGATCACATCAGTTCCTGAGGAAGACAGAGGTCTTTCTATCTGCGATATGCCCCAGCTCAGGGTTCCAGACTCCAAAAGGCATCTGGTGGAAAATCAGGGGACATTATTGTCTCTCTAGCGAGGTCTTTTTTCTCTAATTTTCCCTGTTCAATGACAGAGAAAGCACAAAGGCCAGGTAAATAAGAAATGACAGCAGGGACCTGAAATTTTGCATAATTCTGATGAAGAAGTGCATATTTCCTCAATTTTTTCCCCCAGGAAAATCTGAGACATCTGATGAAATGACCGATAGCCAAAACAGAAGGTCAAAAGCACAACTTCTCCAAGGCATTATAAGAATACTTAGCTGTTTTGACCTCACTTTCATGTTTAAGTTTCCAAAACATCCAAGCCTCAAGCAGGCTGTTCTTTTGTAATCCGTTGTTGAATTTGTATTTGCTGACCCACATGTGAATGAGGCTGTCATGCACTGTAGTTTTCCCTACTCATCCTTTGTATTTGTTATTATATTTGCCAATTGCTTCTTTATCTCTCCTGATAACCTGTAGCCACACAGGACAATGGAAGGAACATCAAGACTGACATATCTATACCTTTTGAGATGTTGTGTCATTTTTAGTATCTACTGTAAACAGCTAGCACTGGCAGCCATCTGTATTCAAAGAGTTTAACTAATCTTGAAAGATTAAACATTAGACCACTCAGTGCAATGGCAAATGCTGACTTCAGCACTATGGAAGAGGAACAGTTTATTGATCTTACTGACTCAACAACAAAGATCTAGTCTAAGACCTTTAGATTGAAGAGGGGGAAAAAGCCCACCAGCAGGTCATAGTCCTCTCGCATTCCCAGCTATTGCCACATCGTAATGTGAGCAT
Source organism: Hemichromis elongatus (assembly GCA_015108515.1). Taxonomy (NCBI): domain Eukaryota; kingdom Metazoa; phylum Chordata; class Actinopteri; order Cichliformes; family Cichlidae; genus Hemichromis; species Hemichromis elongatus. The sequence continues at coordinate 7,554 of VUQR01003246.1, forward strand.
TTTTTCCTCAATTTACAGCCAAAGCAAGGCACTAAAAATGAGTAACCATCACAGACTTAGCTTCTTAACGGTTTTCAAAGTAAGCTCAAAGCTGTGAAGAAAAGACTACAAGGTTACAAGTATAATGTTTACAAAGAAGATGTGTGTATCGATCTGTTTATTATGTTGACAGACAGTTTTGTTTGAATCTGCTGAAAGCAATAAATGCATTCCAAAAATCAAAGTTTTTGGACCCGCAGTCGCATTCCTGCACAGTATGCAGTGCAGTGTTACTTTGTACCTTTCTTGTATGCACAGCCCTGGCAGTAGTGTGACCCAGCCTGATGAACTGAGCTCTTGCAGATTCTGCAGATAGCAAAGCCGGACTTGCTGTAAGGGTCGAACCTGTGACGGGAAAGTATTATAGACACATAACTAGAGACGCAGTAAAGTTTATAAGCCATGCTAGCGGCATGGCTGTAATGAATAAGCAAGTAAAATAAGCATGTACCTCTTGTATGTGGTAATAAAGACCCTGATGGCACTCACCTGGCTTTCTTAGAAGTCAACATCTTGTTCTCATTTAATTTGCGCCCACCACTCTCTGATTGGAAAAAGCAGAAAGGATCCAATCAAGAATCATCATTAAAGTAACGTCACATTAAAACCACAAAGAAAGCTTCTTTGCAGGTTGGTAGTCCTGTATCACCACTCAGCCTACACTTGTGAAAAGAAAGTGCCCCCTCTGTCAGTTCTAAGCTTTTGCAGATCAGGACATAATGATGATTGTTTACTTGATTGTTTACTTGAACAAAAACTAAGCAAAAATGCAGAAATAGTGTGTAAAAAACCGAGTGCACCACATGATTCGGGCATGTGTTTATGCACAGCGACATTTCCATTAGCTACAGGTCTGGACTTTGACTGGGCCATTGCAACACCTTGACTGTTTTATTTTTCAGACATTCAGCTGTAGATCCGCTGCTGCGCTTGGGATCAATGTCCTGTTGCATCACCCGAGTTTTAGCTGTTGGACAGAGGGCCTCAAAAGTCAGTTCATGATCAACTCAATGACTGCAAGGTGACCAGGTCCTGTGGCTGCAAAACAACCCCAGATCATCACCCCTTCCCCGTCGTGTTTCTGCTGATATGTTGTGTTTGGTTTCCTCCAAGCACAGTGCTATGCGTTATGGCCAAACGTCTCTATTCTGATCTCTTCTGTGCAAAGATCATTGCTCCAGAAGTCTTTTGGTTTGTTCAGATGCAACTTTGCAAACCTAAGCTGTGCTGCCATGTTCGTGTTAGAGAAAAAAGGCCTTCTTCTGGCCTGAGTGTGAAATTGCAGCCACATTCATTCCTGGAAAAAAATAAATGTTTTCCACTTTATTAAAACTTTTTAATCACTGTAGAAAGATCACATTTTTTGGAAATGGACTTATAACTATATCACGACTGATGAACAGCAACAAATGCTTCTCTAAGGTCATTGCTGACGTCTTTCTTCCTTGGCGTCGTGTTAAAATACACCTGAATGCTCCAGACAAACAAACTGCTAAAATTCCTGCTTTTGTAGAGATGCTCACACTTGCTGATGATCAAAACAAATCCAAATGCATTTCAATCCCTCAATGCTACCTACCCTCTTAATTCCAATAGAAGCAGTAAGGGTGTACTTAGTTTTTCACAGGATTGCAGGATTATAGTGAAGGAATAAAATGCTGAACTGACATTTTTCTTTGTGCTTCTGCACAGTCCAATCCAATCCAATCCAACTTTATTTATAAAGCACTTTAAAATACCCAGCACAGGAACAAAGTGCTGGAAAGATCAGCGTTATTGGTAATGTCTGCCATGTGCTAGTTGTCTAATGCAGGGGTTTTAAACTCCAGGCCTCGAGGGCCGGTGTCCTGCAGGTTTTAGATCTCACCTTAAGTCAGCACACCTGAATCACATGATTAGTTCATTACCAGGCCTCTGGGAAACTTCAAGACATGCTGAGGAGGTAATTTAGCCATTTGAATCAGCTGTGTTGGATAAAGAACACATCTCCTAAAACCTGTAGGACACCGGCCATCGAGGCCTGGAGTTGGAGACCCCTGGTCTAATGTAACAGTGCATGGTGTCTGGCCAAAAATGCCTGTGACTGCAACGGGGACAGTGATTGATGAATGTACCGCGATGCTCTGTGTCACATACTGAGTAAATGTATAAGCTTAGATAGCTGTTTGGGGAGTTTATTTCCCTATTCCAAGAAAGGCTATACAAGCCAGGAAGCATTGGATCTCAGTTAACCATTCTCATACAGCAATGATTAATATCAGCTAAGTGGGTAAAGGTCTTTAGTCTTTGCTTTCAAGTTTTTTCTGTAATTACTAGTAACAGATGCTAACAAGATGCTTTCTTGAGAGTAGCTTTACATTAAAAGTTACAGCCTCTGTCTTTTGAAAAGTCCTCAATGCTTAGGGTCAGCAGAGTTCATCGTACAAAAACAACACATTCGCTCTGTGTGACTAGCACGTCGAAGCTGGCAGATCTCAGGCCATCTATCAGTGTTTTCCTAACCACTTATCCAACTGAGACACGGTACAGCAAACACAGCCAACACAGAGAGACAACTTTTCACTCTTATATCCACATCTACAGCTGATTTATAATCAAGCATGTCATTACACTGTGGAAGACACATCAAGTCCCAGAAGAAGTTTGAACCTAGAACTTTCTTGCAGTACGGTGACAGTGCTAACCACTGCACCACACTAAACTCAGGGCAACCCCGGTATTTCTCACTTCAGCAGCATTTACATTAACATTTAATGGTTAAAGAGTGTCATCTAGTGGTAAGAATTTAGCTAAAGTTAAATTCTAAAAATCAGTCTAAAATTAGACTTTTTAAAGTTCACAAAGTCACACTATAAAGTGTATAAATGTTTAAAACATATTCAACCATTTAAAGAAGTTTACTTTCTAATCTCATGATACATTGGTGCAGTTCTCTATGTCTCTGTTATGCCCTCCAATCATTTATAGTGGCAAACCTGTGGGACCTGCTCTACTCTGTTGTTTTTGGTTAAACTTGTCTGTATGGAAGCTTTTGTGGCCAAGCAGGGAGCGCAGGCTTTGTATTTGTGCTTTGACATGTAACTTCTTTTCTTTTTGTGTAATAAAAATAAGTATTTTTTTATGTGCATTTTATTATTGTAAATTGATTGTAAATAAATGCCTTGGTTGTTCGGCAATCTTGTATGGATGTTTGTGATTTGGTCTGCTGGTATGTTATGTTACACTCCATGTCCTCTATACACTGAAGATAAAAGCCCTGTAGATATGCAAGTCAGACATGGTTGTAGGTTTATAATCTTAACTTACAATCACTGGTTTAAAAGAAAAGAAACGAAAAGAAAATTGGATATCAGGTCATCTCCAAGGTACATGTATGTACTTCTAAAGAAAAGTAATAGTAATTTTTTAATTCAAATCAAATAGTAGATCTAATAGATCTAAGAAGTAGAGCTGTAGCTTTACAAATTAGGAACTTTTCTTGGAGCAATTTTAAAAAACTGTGATCTCCAAAATCATCAGTTCAAACAACTGTTGGTAAATACAAGCTACTTCTAAGTGTTACCACTTTGCCCAGGTTTGGATGAAGACTGAAATGATAAATCACCAAGGCAACAAGCCTGGTCATAACCTAGAAACTGTTCAAACATCAGCTTTACTTTCCACAGTGAAGTGACTTTTATATCACAAAGGATAAGTGGTAGCATCATGCTGACAGTGATACTGGTAGATTGCATAAGATGGAATCAAATACACAGCCAAAATTATGCCACAAACAATATTCATGTTTTTTTGTTTGCTTTTTTAAGTCACGATTTGTGCTGTATAATTATTCCACCCTATAAAAGCAATCTTCTAAAACGTCCAGCAGCCCTTTCACACTGATGACATTATGCCACTGAATGTAACCAAATCCGTATTTTACTCTCTTCACCTGTTGTATTCCGGGCTCCATCCTTCCAGGTGTCAGGAGTGATGACCTTACCGAGCTTCTTCTCACCTGGAAATAAAAAATGACGCAGCATATGTAACAAAAACAGCGCAGTGGGTTTAAAGGAAATAAGTCTAGAAGGATAGGGTACGTTATCCTGAACCAAAACAACAGTGAGGACAGTAATAACAACAGTTAGCATCACATAGCGTTAGCCAGCTTTCTAAGGATCATCGAGCTTCTCTTACCGGGAAAAAAGACATTAGAATTTTAGACCTGAAACAAATTAAGTGTTAGGAGAATGGCGAGATACCTACACTTTTCACAAACCATCGTCTATCTGTTTTGTTAAAATAGAAGCAGAAGCGTTAGCTGCGTTTAGCTTTCTCTGTTAATGTAAACTTCCGGTCGCTACTTCCGTTTCCTTGCAGCTTGCAAGCGATTGATTGGTCAAAGCCTACATTTCAAATCTCAGATGCCATTGGTTAGTTTTACTGCGCTTTAGAGGGGGTCCAAGTAACATGTTCTGTGATTGGTTGTAGTTTCCCTTTGTTCGTCTGTAAAGTGAACAAAAACCTGTAAGTTTTCTTTAAAAAATAAAAGTTTGCTGCTGCATTATTTCACACGTGTGAATATAAAGTGTGTAATAATAAAAACACTTTAAAAACAGTGCATTCAGGTAGAGACAGTTTAAAGAACACTGAAGAATCTCATTTTTCTCTTTGCTGTCAGATTAACCTTATAGCAGGGAAAGTAGAAAAAGAATGGCCCTCATGGATAAATAATGGTTCACATTCTAGCTACATGTGACAGCGTTCACATGTTCTGAATAAATAAAGAAACTGATTAAATCAACGATTATGTTCAAACAAATCTACCACAAACATACAATTTGTTTTCAACAAGACAAAATATGTGGTAAAAGGGTTTTAAAACTAAATCCACAATAATAATAAAATTAATGGTGGTTTATGGATCTAGTAAAGGAGGATAAGCTAGCTGCTTGGTGTGACAGATGAGCAGGGTATTGGTAGGATGAGATGGAGGCAGATGATCTGCAGACCCATAAAGGGAGCAGCTGAGAGATCTGAAAATGGACTGGAAAAATTTGTACACAAATATAAAAACGCAAAAGACTCAATGACTACTTTGTCACTTTGAATTGAATTACACTGGATCGATTACACTGCCCCAGATCTCAAATGCAAAAGCTGAGAAAAGCCCATTTCCCACCAGCCATTCTCACCACCTTCTACAGAGTGAATATCGAGAGCATCCTGAGTAGCTGCATCACTGTCTGGTAAGGAAACTGCACCGTGTTAGATTGCAAGACCCTACAGCACATAGTGACAACAACTGAGAAGATCATTGGAGTCTCTCTTCCCTCCATCACAGACACTTATGGCACCCGCTGCATCCACAAAGCTGCCAGCATTATGGAGGACACCACGCACCCCTCACACACACTCGTCACCCTCCTGCCTTCTTGCAAGAGATACTGGAGCATTTGCGCCCTTACTGCCAGACTGTGAAACAGTTTCTTCCTCCAAGCCGTCAGACTCCTGAATACTCAGAGACTAGACTGACACACACACCTTTGTACATTCCATCACTTCAACTACTTTTTGCACAATGCTAGTCATTTTGAAAAACCTACTGTCATTGTTGCACTTTTCTATTTCACTGTCTTGTGTCTGTATTGTTCTTTTCTGCCTGGTGTTGTACTGTTTTTGCCATTTTTGCACACTTCCACTTTATGTAGTCCTGTGTTGATTTACTGTTATGTGTAGCAACGTAGTCTATAGTGAAAGTGTCTTGTTTCACTATGCACTGTACCACTTTATATGGTTGAAATCACAATAAAGCCACTTGACTTGTGATACATAATTACATTAATGAAATTATTATTTCTTAAATGGCACAAACAGTTGTGTATAAATGTATTTTAACTGCATGGCTGTCTATAATATATTGAAAGTTGTTAAAACATTTACTGAACTTTGTCTTGCCTCATCTACAAAGAATAGGTATTGCAACTTTATTTTGAAGTAGAAGCGGAAGTGAGCATGCTCCATGTTTACGGAAACAAGGTCAAGCGATTCATCTATGGATGCTACCTGTGCTGCAAATCCAGCGTTACGTTGACATTTAAATTGTTTTGTGTTAAATTTGTGGGTGTCCTGTTGTAGTTCGGTACAGCCTTCACAATGTGGGACCATGAAATCAGAGCCATGGCGTCCACTCACGCTATCATCGCCGCTTCGGTGTTCATGGCGACCGTGCTACCTGCCGTGCTCGTACCGGGCTTCTCGGTGTACGGCAAACACCTGCTGTGGCTCTACTCGGTGTCTGCTGCGGTCACCGCGGTCAGCGTTGCCGTGTTCTGGCTGCTCGGGATTACACCGCCCGCCAAGAAGCACACGCTGGGATACAAGGTGCTCATATCGCTTTAATATTGATGGATTTATGTTTGCAGGGCCAGATGGGCTGTTTTATTTCAATAAAAACAATAAATGCAGTGTTTAAATGTTGATTTAATTTTTTTAAGAGGGAAAAGCTATCCAAACCTAATAATTGCCCCATTCAAATTTTGTTCTGCCAGTACACAAAATATTTTTCCCAAATTCTTAGATCAATAAGATGAGACGAGCCTTTATGTTAAATTTGGTCAGCAGTGGTTTTGTCCTTGGATCTCATACTGAGGTCTTAGAAAGCCCTGGAAATTGCTTTGTAACCCTTTATAGGCTGATAGATGTCACAAACTTTCTTTTTCAGCCGTTTCTTTAGATTGTTGTTGTAATGTGTTGCTCTTAGACTACTTCACTTTGTCAGACAGGCTCTGTTCAAGTTATATATTATATCAATATATATTATATATATATATATCAACAGGTCTGGCAGTAATCAGGCCTGGGTAAAATTAAAGTTGCCTTTCAAAAAAAAAAAAAAAAGCAAAAAACTAGAAATTAATGTAAATTATTGACTCTTGCATGTTCATTAAACCAGGAAGTGGTCTGTTAATATTTGGATCTTAAAGGTTTGACTGTTTTGTCGCTGTTTGTTTCTGCAGCTGTCGAGGCTGTTTCGCTCCTGCCTCTACTTCTTCCTGTCGTGCCTGTTCTTCCACGCTGTTGTCGTATTATACGGAGCTCCACTGATTGAGTGAGTTGTTGTTTTTGCTTGTGTTTACATGTGAATCTGAGGTTGATAAAGAGAGATGCAGAGAGCAGAGATCACCACAATAATACACAATAAACTGAGGATCCATAGAAGGATCGCACATAAGTGAATGAAAACAGCAGGCAGCTACAGAAATCTTTATACCCTGAAACGATTCTGTCAATAAATCTCTTATTGTAGTTCTCGTTGATATCGTGAACCTTTAATTTCTTCCAGATCTGCCTTAGAAACCTTCTCCCTTGCTGTGCTGCTGACTTCGTTAACCACGCTGAGGTGTCTCTGTGTACTCGGCCCCAACGTCCAGGCCTGGATACGAGTCTTCAGTCGCCACGGGTAAGGCTAAATCAGAGTCAGAGTTAGAATACTGTATTGGTCCCTAGGGGAAATTATGTTGTTTACAGTGCTCCAGTACAAACAGTAACAAAAACAGACAATACAAAAAGTAAGAAATAGCACAATAAATACATAGATATAAGTTACTTACTTATATGAGAATATTCGTAAGGAAAAAAGGGGAATAAGTAAGAAAAAGCTAAACTAACAAGAGCAACTGTAGGAGGCTGCATGCTGGTTGGCGCATGCACAGAAGAATATTATCATTTTCCTTCTTTTTCTTTCCTCCTGGCTTTTCACATGTCTCTGTGTTGACTATAGCAACTGTTCTTACTTTCTCTTTATGTCCCCGGCTCCAGAGCGATGTCTGTGTGGGACACTTGTCTGCAGATCACTGTGGCCTGCACACTTATTGGAGCCTGGGTCGGAGCATTCCCCATACCTCTGGACTGGGATAGGCCTTGGCAGGTAATTCTATGTATGGACAAAGTGTATACTGATAGATTTGTATCCTCACATCGGGACAGTGACCTAACTCATCAAAAATTTTAACTTTGAGTAATCGGTCGGCTAATGGTCCACATTTAAACCTGGTTCAAAAGTTCTTTAATAATAAAAGGTTGTGCTGACATTGCCTTCTGAGGGACGTGTAGTTCTTCAACGCTGCTTGAACATCCTCCTTGGATTTTATAGCAAATGTTTGCTTTTATAACCTTTATGAAAGTTACCAAAAAAGAGACTGTGATTGGTTACCTTTACTCCGAAGCGTATTTATATCTCACTGGTCTAACTAATCTAATCGATAACAAATTCCTTTGTCAGTTTGTATGTTCTTGTCTCTCCAACCAGAGATATCAGTGTAGGAAACAAAGTAGAGGCACTAGGACAAAGGAGTCAAGGCGACAGCCTTTTTGACATAATCAGACATCATTGCTTGGGAGCCTCTGTCAGCACAAATATCAACTAAATACGACATGTAGCATGTGACGTTTTCATGTTTAGGCTCGTTTTTCATTAAATCACATGCTGCAGTTTAGTAAAAGGGTTCCTGATGTTTCCTACACACATTCATATCATTTCGATAAAAATGACACAAGAACGGCTCAGTCGGTAGTCTGGCTGTGGCACTTTGTAAGCAAATTAGCTGGCAATGAAAGTACATTCAGTACTTTTTCTTTCCCGAGGTGTCGACGCAGCAGATGGATCTACGTGTTTAATTTGGCACAGATTTTGTGCCAAATGCCCTTTCTGGCACAACCTTCACATTTATCAGAGCTCCTGACCCCGAGGCTGGGTTTGTGTCTTCTGGTCTGAAACCAGGGATCTTTTCCATCCCTGGTTTAATTTGTTAACCACTAAAGCACGGAGAACCAAATGTCAATTTAATTTTTTTGTGGGGGGGGGGGGAAAGAAAATTTCTTGCTTTTGAAGAGAGAGTCTGACTAAACCTCTAAAGTACTGTTTGTGGAAATGTTCTTTATCCACGGTGCAGTTTTCGCTGTTAAGACCAGGGAACTGACGAGACCATTTAAACCGTATTACCTGTTTTCTCAAATGACTGCTGGATTCACAAAGGCGTCTTAACTGCACGGACTTGTAAATTACTAGTTTCAATTTGATGAATGAAGGCGGCGGACGTCATTTCATTATTCCATTAAGAATACTTTAAAACGACCTTAATAGGGTACTTTCCTGCTTTTATTAGTGGGTGAGTAGCCAAAGTGTTATAGAAGAAACAAAAAAGAAGAGGAAAAAACTGTAATACACATTTATCAATAGCAGATACATCAGGCTGATGCTCTGTGGTGACAGAAATAAAGATTATATTTCAAAAGCATGAATCACATGACAGGTTGTTATGGTGACATATAACGCAGATAAATATTACACTTAAATTAGACTATTAAGTGTGCCAGAGGATGATACATCATGTGGTAGCTGTCAGAGTGAAAAAGCTGGTGTAAATTAAACATTTTGTTGTAGCTGATTTAAGTTCTTAACTTCCAAATTCCCCATCATGATGATTTTTTTCTTTTAGCATTGGACAGAGTAATCAGCCAATGAATAATGAATTAGATTGTTGTTTTTTTTAATAGAAAATGGAACACATTAAAGTTATAATTGCACAGGGAGTTCTGTGTAAAATGACTGAAGGAAAATGCAGAGGTAATTGGGGCGTAACTCAAATCGACAGAGTAATAGTTCAGCTTTTCTTCGATGTATCGGAGCAGTGTCGGGCTTTTAGGGAACAACCGGGCTCACTTCTCTACGTCGTCTTCTTCTTTTTGTAGGTCTGGCCCGTTTCCTGCAGTTTTGGCTCTTTGTTCGGCTACCTGACCGGGCTCGTTGCCGCTCCAGCGTGGATCCATTATCACCGCAAACAGCTCACATACAAGTGCAAGTGATAGTCAGACACGTGTGTATTATGCCTGTGCTTGTGCGAATGTATCCACGATGGTGTGACTCCTGCGCCTACTGAATTTCTCTCACTTTTTATTATTTATTTGGGAGCATTCCCCTTTGCAGCCTGTAGGGTTGTGAGGCAGTTTTGTAACAGCTCAGAGGTAATATTTTGTACACGTGATGGCTGAAACGGAATATTTTTAAACCTAATAAAATATTTTCTTCGTTAACGATGTGTCTTTACTTGTGAAATTGGGCGATTAAAGCTCCTCGATGTCGGTCACGTGTTTCTAAAAAAAACCTGCAGGTGGTGCTGTTGGTTCACCACCTGTGTGTGTTTATGTGAAGGTGAGTAGAGTTATAATAAGGACAATAGACTGAGGCTCATTTGCAGTGAAATACAAAGTAATCAGTATTATGGTTGGGCGGCCATTTATTGAGAGAGTCATGAGAGGAAGTTAGGAAATTAAAGAGAAAATGTAAACCTGCTGCAGAGTTAGCTTCCATTCCACACACACACACACACACGCAGACGCTATTCTGCACCTGAAGCCAACTGCTGATGAATACTGTTCCTTTTTAAACGGTCATTAATCTCGCTCCAACTCTATTTCAACACCCTCTCCGCCGCCCCAGCCCCCATTCCACCTTTTTCACATCCTTGGGCAACCATATTGATTCACTTTCATTTCGAGGACATTAATTTTCCTCCTTTCACGCCGCACCACATCTCTTAGTCCTCCCTTGCACCCAGTCACCCCAATGAAACTTACATTTTCCAGACCGGAATGTCAAATTGAAAAGTAAATGAATGATGTTGGTTGCAGATCGTCTGAACGCTTGGTATACATAAGTAATCATGTCCAAGATTTTAAAAAAAAAAAAGAGAGAGAGAGGAAATTGTCAGCTATTTTTGCTGTTTGAGCATTTTGTGCTGGAAAGTTTCAGTACAAAATCAGAGGCAAAGCTGCCCAATCGCCCTGTGTTTGAACTCTTTCCTTGTTGCCGGGGAAAAAACAGCCTGAACAAAACAGATGAAAGCCTTTGGAAGTCTACATATGCTTACAGCATCAATCAATGGCCTAATCTTTCCCTTCCACTCTTTGATGAAACCCAATCCGACCTCATGCTGTTAACTCCATTATCCTTTCGCTCCGTGCTTTTCTTTTTTCTTTTTTTTTTAATTTTACACCTCACTTCTGATGCGTCGTTACATGTGGAGAGCGGAGGAGCTAGGTATGATCAAATTGATATCACGCTGACCTTGTGCATTGTTCAAGTATTAAAAAAAAGCTAAGATTAGATATTCTTTACAGTCCTTAAGGGTTCTTTTACAGGGATTGTCTATTTACTCCGAGGGCTGAAATCTGGTTGGAGTTGCTTTGTTTGTGTACTCAGTCACCTGTGGTCGTTTCAGTCCCTGAGACAAGCACAAGGCCCTTCATTCACGCACACACATACAAAAGCTGCTGCTTCACAAATTGCTCCTCACATTCGATCTCAGAGAACTTTATTTATTCAGTATTTGTTCTCAGGCAGCTCTATTGTAGCAGGGCATTGTGAGGAGAGGTAATTTGTCACTCCCTGCCCGTCCTCTCTCCTCAGCCTTTTTCTGCAGGGCGGCTGTGGTATGCATGTATCTGCAGAGCTGTTATGTTTCTGCTTTGTTGAACGAGAGTAGCAGAATGAAACAAGCCGGGTCCTCTTCTCTCTCTCTGGTGGTTAGTGTTACCCCAAATCCAGCCTGCCAGAAGAAGTATTTTTAAGGGTAGTATTTTTAAGATTCTTCATGCTGCTGACAGCACACTGAATTAAAACACATCTCCTCACGCCGTTCTGTGCAGCCTTTGAACATTTTTTTTAAGATCATCTTGGTTTGACAGCCTGCACATTAAATGTAAGGTTGTGTCTCACAACTCTTGCTTTTCTGCCAAGCTATGAGCTGAGATGACACTTGGTGCAGAGGTAGGCACAGGCTAAGGAAGAATGCATTAAATTTGGATGCTGATGCTGAAGTAAGCCATCGGCCTTTAAAGAGGATTTTTTTTCTCTTTCTTTTTTCCCCTTTTTTCCCCTGCCTCAGCAAGAAAGTCAAACATCTTATTAATGAAAGGGAGATTTTTCTGAGGAAATAGTGGCTACCATTCAAACACCAGTATTCACAGCCGAGTAAATGTTGGATTCATAAATTATAGCAAATTATAGTACTTTTTAGGCTCACCTGGTTAACTTCTGATTAATACAACTATTTAATAAACTAGTCGCAGAAACTCACTGCATTTGGACATCTAGACAAGACAACCTGCTGAAGTTCAAACCAAGGGTCAGAATGAGGAGGAATGGTGATTTAAGAGATTTTGAATGTGGTATGGTTGTTAGTGCCATGTTACTGGTGCTTAGTGGGATTTCCCCACACAACCATCTCTCGATTTTACAGAAAATGGTCCAAAAAGAGCAAATATCCAGTGAGCAACAGGTATCTTGTTAAAAATGCCTTGTTGAGTGATCAGAGGAGAATGCCCAGTCTACTGCAAGCTGTATTAAAATAACCTATTGTTACAAACAAGGTATGCAGAAGAGCATCTCAGAGTGCACATCACCTGATATGACAGGAATTTACTAACACGCTAGTAAGACTATTTAATGCAATTAAATAATAAAAAGGTTACAGTGTTTTCATATATTAATCTGCAGTTATGGACAGTAGTGTGTGGTAGAAATTATTTACCTTTATTTAAAAGAAAATGGATTTTATCCATCCTGGCTCTTGAGCAATAACATTGAATCACTTCTAGACTGGATCAGCCGCAGGGATGCTTTGCTGTGATTGATGGCTTGGTTTAGAGTAGGCTGGGCGATTGATGTTTTGAAATATACCCCATCAGAAGAAAAAAAGACTTAATAATCACAGAGAATTTTATGCCTACTTAACTCCTGATAAAAATAAAAAGATAGCATGACATGATAGTCAGGTTCCACATGTAAACAGCTCCTTCGAAGACGGATTCAGATTTCAATTTTCCCCCCGATGAGTCACACCCAACCTCCATTTAACACCCTTCTTATTACACTCAGCCTCCTGCTCCTCACGTCCCACTTTCTTCCTGCGTTTTGTCTCTTGTTTTGCCCCAATTTCCTCTACTCACACTCCCTCCGGTGTGTGCTTCATTAACAGTTAGAGCGGTGTGTCGCACATATGTTATTGCAGAGCTCTTGTGTCTCTTCTATCTGCTCCAAGAGCGACAACAAAGGTTCTATTGTTACTGAGGAAAGTTCAAGTGGGCTATCATGATGCAAGAGGGATGGGTGAGGCGGGATTGAAGGGGATGTTGAGGGATTCCTTGATAAAACGCAGGTACAAATCAAAACTTGACTCTCTTAAAAAGAGCTCCACATGATGAATATGCTTTTAGTGAAACAAGGGGATGATAGTGACTAAAAGAAAGTGGCCAGAAAGAGGATGCCTGAGCAGGAGATTTATATTTTATTAGATTCGTTAGCCATGCTTGCCTCTCTGCTGACTTAATGGTTAGTCCACTGTTTTGGTTTAGATTTAATCTCAACAGCTATTTGACGCGTTTCCATGAAATTTAGTTTGAGATACTTTTTGCTACCCCGAGGATGTATCCTAACGACCTCCTCTAATTTTCATCTAATTTCACTGTGTAAAATTGGCATTTATAACCAGTGAAAAACTTTTTATTCTCATTTGTTTTTATTGGGACTCTCACTCATACACCCACTTCAGGTCTCTAATTGCTTTAAATGGTGGCAAGCCAAAAAAAAAATAGGCAGTGTTGTTTTTGGAGAGTGTTTCTTGTAAACGTCACCCAGTCTGAAGCCAGCCATCCAGAAGATTGCGTAGTATAATTAAATGGGGGATAAATCATCCTTTTTCTTATTGTCTAACATGCAGGGTGCTTAACAAATTATTTTTGACCACCTGTTAACAGAAATATTTTACAAATCTGCCAAAAACTACTTTAAAACTAAAAATTATATCCATCCATCTTCTTCAGCTTATCTGGGGCTCGGTCGTGGAGGCAGCAACGTAAGCAGAGAAACCCAGACCTCCTTCTCCCCGGCCACCTCCTCCAGCTTGTCTGCAGGAACACTAGGCCAGCCGAGAGATATAATCTCTCCAGCGTGTCCTGGGTCTGCCCCGGGGCCTCCTCCTAGTGGGACATGCCCAGAACACCTCACCCAGGAGAATAAAAGTCATATTGTTATTTATGAGACTTTAGCTTTTTGCTTTTCAATAGTCTAATTTTTTAGAATTGTTGAAATAGCTTTGGGTGAAACTTTTGTGCCATCTATCTTTAAAACTAAATGCCAAATCTGTTCAATGGGATTCAAGTCTGACTGACTTGGCCGCTCCACAAGTTCCCCTACTCCAGAATCCTTTTTCTTGGTCAAAGTGTCTGCACAGCTCTGAAGGACGCTCAAGCTTTTAGTTGTTCTCTTTTGGATTATTGCAAGGCGGTGGAATTCTCTTCCATTGTCTTTATGCTGTGTAGACTCCATTAACGCTTTTAAAAAGCAGCTGAAGACATTTCTATACAAACGAGCTTTTAATGAATTTTTTCATTGTTTTATATTATTTTATTTGTATTTATGGGGTTTTTTTGTGAAACACTTTGTGATTTTTATCTATGAATCTTACTTACTTATTGTTATATGAGCACATAAACAGTCGGTGTCAGTCCTGGTACACGTTCCTCTTCATCATACTGTTGATTTTCACATGCCCACACCATCTCTACAAATGGAACTCTATGGGATCTTCACTTTGTTACACTGTGGGCGTAATGCACGTAGCATCAAATCGGTCTCCAGCTTTTCTGCTGACATAAATGCAACAATACTGAGTGAAGAGGTCAATCTCGGACTCATTTGACCTTTTTCCAGTTCAGTGTTTGCGCTCCCTGGATTTTTGCAGTCCTCAATAATGGCTTTTTAGCGCCTTTACTTCCCTTTAAGTCTTTCTCCTTCGATCCTGTCCTTGCTTTCATTCTGGAGAACTTCTCAGACAGATCTAGAAGCATTTTATCTCTGCATGACAATCGCCAGTGGCCTTCCTTCCCAGTCACCTTTCTCACTCACTGTGTTAATAGACCTCTCTGCATCGAATTGTACCTGCTACTAATCTCTGTCTCTCTTCCACAGCATGTCTTTATCTCGTTCTTTTCTTCTCTCACCCCAACCGGCCGCAGCAGATGGCCGCCCCTCCCTGAGCCTGGTTCTGCCGGAGGTTTCTTCCTGTTAAAAGGGAGTTTTTCCTTCCCACTGTCGCCAAAGTGCTTGCTCATAGGGGGTCATATGATTGTTGGGTTTTCTCTGTATGTACTATTGTACAATATAAAGCGCCTTGAGGCAACTGTTGTTGTGATCTGGCGCTATATAAATAAAATTGAATTGAATTGAACTGAATTCCTTCTGTTTATAGTATCTTGGGATGCCTCACATCTGTTACAGTCAGCTTTTATTTTTTGCCTCTTCTTCGGAACATTTTGTAATTATCCGTCTCAGCAGTTGACTACAAGGCATACTTGATCACACTGTGAGAACACTTTGTGTCTTGCGGATTCTTTCCTTCTTAGCGAGTTCCATTTTGAACAGGAGTGAGGAATTTTAAATTTGAATTCACATTTTTCACACTGGACTTTCACGAGAAGCCAGAAATTAATCAAGCATAACGTTCGACAGCTAAAACAAATTTTTCTGTCCAGGATTGCAAGTAAATAACTGTAATTTGTCATCTTAATTACAAAAATAATAACAAACATGCTTCACACTCTTATTTCATTTTTTGCCAAACAGTAAATGTGAAAACTCATAGAAAATAACAATAACTATATTTTACATTCAAATTATCATTCTGATTTAAGAGCTAGTGCATTATGGTTACTTAAACCTCAAAGAAACATAAAAAGAATGTTAATTTACTATTAAATGAATGCTCCTGTGTGCATGATGATGATGTATTTACAGAATATTAGACCACTACACAAGCTTGCATTGAGTGATGGTCTTATAAATGTGTTAGGGAATGTATATATACCGTTACAATACTGGGTTCTCGTATTAACCATGTCGGAGGTGTAAAGAAGAACAAAAAAAAAGCCGCATGTAAAAGTGTATGGGAGCAAAAACTCAGACTTTCAATGGCTTTAAATGCTGTTTCAGAACATTTTTTAAGTCCTTGGCTCTTGATGAAGTCAGTGAGAACTGTTAAAACCTGTATGTGAGGAGCTGCCAATTTGGTTTAAAGTGAAGGTGGAAAAGGAAAAGAGCAAAGCATGAATTGAGGACCTTCACTAAGGCACATTTTATGCTGTAAATTATGCAAAGCTGCTCTACTGGGTCCAAAAATTAAAAATTTGAAGCTGGAAATGAGACAATTAAGTCTACTTTAATCACTAGTTGCAATCAGACATGAGATTAAACTTGGTATTTGGTACCTCCTTATCTTCGGCGATGGTGTGTATATCAGATAGATTCACTTCAATTTGATTCTGTTTTTCTCTTCACCACTGACAAACCACAAAAGCTGAACAGACTGAGGTCAGGTGCCCTTATCATTCAGCTTGTTGATGTCTGGTGAGGACCTGGTCCTGCTGCGCTGGGCTGAAATAGCCACATTTTCTTTAAAATTACAGGAAAAAATAATCTGGAGGAGGCCACAAGCTGTGGGAGTTCCGCCTCACAAGCATAACGTGAACCCCAACTCTGGCTACACAATCAGTGCAAAAAGGCTCTTGGCACATCAAGTCATAACAGCTTACTGCACTATAGCAGATGATAATGGCTTGTGGTTTTTAAACACTTTCACTGCACTTACATTCTTGAAAGAGAAAGACTTCCTCTTATATATCAAGATCAGGGATTAGATCATTGAAACTGGAAAGTAATATAATTCTCACAGAAAATTTCATTTTGAATATCATATATAAAAAACAGACAGGCCAGTTAAGCCAAGTGATTGCTTTTTGGAAACAAGAAACAAAAATCTGCTGGAATCAAAAAGGACAGATGATTTTTCCCTAAACCTTTGACTTGATGTTATTCACAGTAACAAAGACTGCTAGAGAAATAACCGTCAAAGCCTCGATAAACTTTAAATTGCTTTTGCCTACCAGCGAGAAAAGCCATCACATGGAAATGGCTGCAGACAAACCCTCCCACAAACCACTGAACTGCAACTTCAATTATGAAAAAAAATATAATGGACAAACTGCATTTACCTCAAGAGCAAAAAAGGATCCTATATATAAAATCTTATATGCACAGTAACTAAGCACCTTATTAGGAACATACCGTGCCTTCCATTGCGAACTACTTTACTTCTTGGTGGCATGGATTAAGATGATTTATTGCTTCAGTTTATCACATCATTTCTCTGAGATGTCTAATGCTTTGGTTACCACGCTTCAAGCAGCCATTAGAAAAATTTTAGCTATAAAAGGGGTGCACACGTTCAGGAGGAATAGTCAGATCGATTCGTATTAAGACGCTTAATCGATGTCAAGAAAACTATCCCCACACCACAGCCACTTTGAACTGTTTACATGAGGCAGGTTGGGTCCATGGATTCATAGAGCCAGGGCCAAATTCTGGCCTCACCATCTGCGTGCCTCAGCAGAAGTTGAGCTTCATCGGACCAGTCTTCAGCTGGCCAGTTTTGGTGAGCCTGTGCCCACTGCAAGCCTCACATTTGTCTTTGTGGCTGACAGGAGGGGAGCCCAGCACGGCCTTCTGCCGCAGAACACATTTTTTCATTCTGGGATGCTTTTTCTGCTCACCAAAGTTAGGGTTCACTTTCTGTCAGCTCCGATTGGTCATCTAGGGACAGCATTTAACATAAAAAAAAAAAAGTAAAACCAATGCCAGAAAATCCTGGGAGATTGAGTTTCTCTGAAACTACCAAACCATCTGGCACTACCAGCACATTCACCGTCAGTGACAACTCATTTCCCCTTGTTCTGGTGTTTGAGATAATTAACCAGCTTGTGCACACACAAGCGTACGAGCTCGTGTGTGCACACCTGTAGAGAAATCCAGGACATTTACTGAAGCACTGTAGTTAGACACAATTTTGAGTGTTTAAAAGGAAACAAATATGTAGACTCTGGTAAGTTTTCATGAGTTACAATACACCAAAAATGTCAAATTTAGATTTATCACTCCATAAGACCTGCTACCGCTGAATTTCAGTTCAATTTGTTGTGTAATTTGGTATACCTCAGCCTCTCCCCATTTCCCATCCTTAAGACCATTTCAGACAAGGATTCAGTGAACAGTAGATGGATCAACTGAAGGGCAAGATACATTTCTCAGGTCCCGTGTCACGTCTTTCTTCAATTTTTTAAGCTCTTGACTTCCAGTTGTTCAGCTTCTTCAGTTATTTTTTTTTTTTAATGACACATTGCACACCAGGCTGAGATATAACCAGATATTTCTTTTTAGCTCATAGCGCTTATAAATTATTGGTGCAAGCATACATTTTATGCTTATCAAACTACGTTTTTTTGGCATTTTTCATGGATTCAACTGGAGACATGGGAATAAATGTTTTTGCAACAGGCTGCTAATGAAGTATCTAAAGACAATTGGTTATTTGCCAAGTTAACGATTCTTAGGTCAGTGTTTAGGCTGGTACTGTGAGATATACTAAGGAAATAACTTGTGAAAAATGTCAGATCAACGTGGGATAACCAAGGTCAAGAAAGAAACTGATTAAAAAGGAGGTGGGGCCTAAGATGGCATGTCACAATATTGTCAAAAATCAAATCTTTTCCCGTTTGAGTCCGAAAACTTGAATAAAAGTATCTGTAAAAGGAAATCAGACATACGCTACACATCGAGACAAGAGAGAAAAGGCAGACACTGAGATGATTGTCAGATGAGCTGGCGAGGAGCATCTGACATCACACCAGGGCCCACACATACAAATTCTGTATGAGACAGAACTTAAGCCAAGTGAGCAGCAGCTATGCTCCACACGGGGTGTCTCCATCGTGCTCACTCGCTCTCGCACATACATTGCCGGACTACGGCAAGCCATTTGAAAGCTGTAAGAAAGATCTTTGCTTTTTCTCTGAAAGAGAAGACGGACCCGTTAGCCAACAGTTGGCTTTATGTTCCAGTGACGAAACAGATTAATGATTAATGGAAATGAAAGAGAAAAAAAAAAAGTAAGGCATCTTTTAACTTCTTTCTTCCCGAAATTTTATTAAATCAGACATCTTTTTTTTTCTTTCAAAGAAGAAAGACATAAAATAGTTTTCAGTGGCTTGATGAAGATCATCTAGAAAGAGTCCCAAGAGGTGGTATAGCGAGGGCCGATAAATGAATGCTGTGAATGGTAGTTAAAATGGAGCAGCAACAGGAAGATGGTAGTTGTGTTGGTCACTTTCTGTTGGGCTGGGCTGCGATGTAGAGCGCCACCAGACAGTAGGCAACACCTCCTATAGTGAGAGCCATAGTGGTGCGGTACAGTAGCCTGTCGGGATATCCGCGCTTCAAATGAACGGGGGTACCGTCTGACGTCTGAAATGAGAGGAAACAGGGGAGGGGCACGTGGGAAGAAAAGAAAATCTAAATTAGTATTTATGATGTTAATCGCAGCAAATACAGAGCATCTTTACAATCACATGACTCAATTACATCAGAGTAAAAGAACATAACCTCCCTATGACTTAGGTAGTTCAGGGGAGGGGGGCGTTACTGGTGCACTGTATTTTGGATCACTCCATTGTAAGGTACAGGTCACCTGGTCAAAGGCAACCTGTCTCCAAATAGTTGCAGTCTGACTGCAATTACCCGCAGACTGATTGGCAAAGATTTGCAGCAAAAACAAACAAACAAAAAAAAAAACCTGCTAATTTATAAATACTGCCAACAAGTGGCAATCAGAGTCAGCCTGCTCTGATGAATGCAGCTTCTCTGCAGTGTGTCTCTTAGTGATAGGGGACTTGACTCAACTGGTCATATTCTGGTTATATACTAACCATGCTTGTATGTAGGCTAGTGCCTGCAGCAAATGCGTCACCATTTGTGAAGGAAAAGTCTATGAGATTCTGTCTGGACTCCGAATATAAATACTTAATGTTAATGCCTGTGAATGTAAACAACAGACGAACTGCAATAAATTTTCAGTCATCACCGCAGTATCACAAACCGATTGCAAGCACATCACCTCAATGACGGTCCACCATGGACAATGCAGTGCCCAAAGGTTTGCGTGCTTTGGGTTGGAAACAGAAATGGATGGTGAACTGCAAATGGACTGGTGTTTAGACAGCACTTTCCTATGCTTGCTGAGCACTCAAAGCGCTTTACACTATAAGCCCCTTTAAACCAATCACCCATACAGCACTTTATTCTATGCATTACTGTAACACAGTGGCAATCTGGGATTTGAGGACACTTTGAACAGACGAGCTATATATCAAATATCAATCGACCTGCTCTTCCTCCTGAGCTACAGCCACCATAGCAGCCTGACATTTGATTTTAATCATGCGTACCATCGGTGAAAAATGGAGCTGCATCTGAAAGATGAGCCTGTTAGACTTGGATTTAATGCCTCTGTGAGCTTGATCAAAATAAGCACAGCTATTTTGCCATGTACAACTGTAAAGAAGGCCAGATGCTGATGTTGTAGTTAGGTGGAGCTTTTAAACTGAGTAACACGACAGCCACTGTGATCTGTTGCTTCCTTGCCATTAGCCGTTTACATCCTTTTCCTGAAGACAATGAGGTTTACATCCCAGTAACATTATGCATGTTTAAATGTTGTGAAATGTATTCTTTTGAGACTCTAATATGACAAACAAATATATATTATATATACACTGTGTAGTCTGATCCCAGCTTAGCACATCAATTTAATTGAATGTATAAACTCTAAAAATGTAGCCCTGAAGACTTCTGACTGTGAAAGGAATGTTTTTGAAGCTTTAATTAAAACGGTTGCTTTAGTTCCAATCAACTTTTAATCAGTTTCCTTTGAAAGGTGATTTTTTTTTATTCTTCTCTTTTGTTCTATTGTCTCTCTTAAACAATTTCGCCTTAACATTAATTTAAAAGACAAAACGTGTTCAGCAGTCGATACTATGATTTCCACTTGTTTGAGTGATTGCTCTGTTCAGAGTTCGCCTCTCTTCCTTCTATTAATGCAACTTGTGTGGTTGCTACTGGTGGTGGTGCGGTTGGAAGTGGCACAGGGCCATTAAGAATTTTGAAATAAATAGCACTTATCAACTTATACTATTCAGCCTTCCCTGCTTCCACTGATGAAGCTAGCAGGTTGTGAACCTTCTTGGTCAAACTGGCGCCTTATTCAGTCTGAGCTCTGCATTACCTGGAATAATCTCTGGAGGTCGGGAACTTTGTTCGCTCCCATGTACTCCGCTGTGGCCCCTGCTTCTGACAACACCTTTGTGGGTGTAGCAAAGATCATGGTTGGAGACTCGGCTGGCATACCAGATCTCAGTCCCTGAAAAGATAAAGAGAGACAACATGCTGGTCACAATAATGCATGAAATAAAAGTCTAATTACAGTATCAGAGCAAATGTAACATCCTCTCTCCTGCCTCCGATTTTGCAAACCCACACTTACATTCGCAGCCGATATATATCTATATACACCAACTAAGATTTTAAACAGAAACTTCATTTTTAACATTTACCGCTTACATAACCCTTTTTACTTCCCTGCCCACCATATACTGTCCTGTGGGTATGAGACCTTGACAGACTTCAACAAAAACAAAAAAAACAAAACAAGAACAGAAAGTAAAAAATAGACAAATAAATAAATTAAAAGAAAATCACCAGGGAGAGAAAGGGATGAGAGGCAATCAGCCAACCTCAGCATCATCAGGCACCAGAGGCAATCTTATTTTTTATGTGAGGGAACAATCTCGTTTCCTCCAGAATGATGCAGTCCAGCGCTCTTCGATCCAATCTCTGAACTTACCGTCTCAAGATATTAGCAATAAATACGCAACAAGCATATTTATTGTTATTTTTTTTTTACTTATTTATATATATTTTTACAAGTTTGCCCCAGCTAGCATAAATGTTAGTATGTCAACACTGCTTAATGTAGAAGAAACTAACTTGGTATAAATCAGAAGACTTTCTGAACTGTGTTCAAATATTATGGGACTGGATAGCTACAAGACTGTAAAGACACACTGGGATTTCTTTAATAATAACAATAATAAACAAGGACCCCTCTTTATAACGATCTAAGTAAAAATAGTCCACAGTGTTTGTAGACACTTGCCTGAGCTCAGTGCTCAGTCAAGTGTCCATAAATACAGCAGATTAAATGAGTGCATGATTGATCTCATCCTGCAAATTGTATCTCCTCATGTGAGACGCTTTAAGTACCCGTTTAGATTAATACGGATCATCTCCAGCAGAGGTTCAGCTTTATAAGTTAAAAAAAAAAAAAAAAGAACATTTAAGCTCATTGTTACAGCTTCAAATAATAACAGCCTTATTGTTTATGGACATTAGATTATAGCTAGAGATTATAAACTGTTTCATAAAAGAAAATGAAAAGAACAAGACTGTATTTTCTTTTATATATATATATTTTTTTTCCCCCAAGTCTTCAATTATACTCAAGTAGCTTTGGATCATTCAGAGTCCAAATTAATCCTCGATCTAAACCCCGAGTTTAAAAAAAAAAAGGATGCTAAAGCAATGCAAAACAACTTGTGATTTGCCAAGATTTTAAAAACACTTAACCTGGAAGCTCAGGTGAAACACACCTTTTACCTCATCGTTTTAAAAAGTGTCATCTTCCTTATTTAGAGAGCAATCACTATGCAAAACAGAATATGAACAACCTGAGATGCTATAATTTACAGATTACATTGGAAAGGAACAAAACAAAACCTAGAAATATTCATCAATTTCAAGCTAATCTGAGGGTCAAAGGGGACACTTTGGAGGGCCGGCACTGGCCCTCAGGCCACATGTTTACCCACCCTGGACTAAAATAATCTGTTTGACTCTTTTCTTCTTATCTTTAAGTCAGCTGCCCCTTGAAAACAATCAGGGCTGTGTACCTCAGATGACCATATCATGTTATCAACTGTCAGTGACATCACACTGACCGAGAGCAGGAAAAGAAAACTGCTATAAAAGGTTGAGTGTATCACAGCCATAGAACCAATCGCACTCACATTTCAAAACAAATCTATATATCTCTATATCTATCTATCTATATCTATATATATACACATACACACACACACACACACACACACATATATATATATATACACACACACATACACACATCCATCCCTTAGTATCCTCTCATTTGGAAGAAGCTTCTCTTGGTTGTTCAAAGTTAGCGGGACACCCATTAGCTTGTTAAGAGTGTGTGGAGGCAGATGGTGTGGGAGTGGGTAAATTAAATCTGACATATGAAAATGCAGAGGCAGTGAAAGATGATTATTTTTACTTTAACATTTAGACAGAGGTCATTACTAAACGTGTTCACAGCAGGAAGTCATGTTTATGGATTATACCAGAAATACAGACTCTTCATATGCTGGTATTATCGAGTTGCTTGCTACAACGCATAAGGGATTAACAGGAGTGCAAATACTTGTCAACAGTTTTGTTTAACTAATAGTACATATTACTAAACATTTATACAAGCCACATGAATTTAAAATTATTAACATTTGCTAACAAACATAAGAGGCTGGGAAATTAGACTGAATAAACATAAAAAGCAGGGAAACACGGTGTTCTTGAACACTTGATGCTAGCGGAGTTAAAACAGGATTCAGTATTTTATGATTCGTGTGGAGGAAAACTTTTATACTGCTGTCAACCGAACTCTACAACACAACGCATCTCTAACAGATGGACACGTTTTTATGCTGTCAACCGTACACCGCTATACGGAAAGACTAATGTTAAATTTTCGGGCTTGCCTATTACCACATTAAGTAGTCCAAACCTTTTTCTGTTTGACTTATTCTAGTTTAGAGTTTTCTCATTAGTAACAGCCAAGTTTTGACTAGAAAAAGGGCCTGGTGTAGTATTGTGGCATCTTTTTATACACAGTTTTTCTTGTATATTTTCTTTTTTGTCTTGTTTACTTTTGCTTCCCGTGTCTTGAGCTGCTGTAACAAGTGAATTCTCCAGGGAACAATTAAATAAAGTCTATGTAAAATGCCTGGATTTAATAAGAAACAACCAATAAGATCCTTAGAAAATCCCCAGCTATTTTGTATTCATCAATCATTTGAAACTACAGATATCTGGATAAAGAAGAAAAAATTGTGATGTGTGCTAGCAACACCATTAATGAGACAAACAGAATGACCATAGGAGAAAACCTTCAATGAAACGTGTGGATTCGCTTCATCGGGTCGAACAACACTGACAAAGGTTTGATAAGGGATTACGAAGGATTTGTATCTGATAAAAAGAGATAATCAACCCTGTGCTCACTACGGTTTGCAGTCATTTGAGGGAAACAAAATGGACGAGACTGAAGGCGAAACCGACTTATTGCCTTTTAATATTTTAATCATCACTGCTAAGCTAATCGCAGCACATACAGGAGTTACTAAAGTGTTTCCAGGTTAAATAGAAACAGACATATAGAGGATATGAGATGGATTTTTATTTTCCTGTGAAGAACTATTTTATCTTTAAGTAGACTGTTATTGTTTTAACCACATTGAGCCAATCCGCCTTCATTTGTAATCAAAAACAGAAATCAATTTGGCTTAAATTAGCCAAATAAAAAACATTTTGATTTAACAATAAAATAGAAATCTATACTTCTGCTAGGAGTCAAGATTTGAAGAATAAGACAACGTATGCTGCTGTATGTGGCTCTTTTTGGATTTTAAATAAAACAAAAAAACAAAAATAAAACTTTATACATGCGTGCAATATTCTCAGTACTAGCTGTGGCCTCCAACATATAGTGGTAGTCTGAGCTTTTAACTAAATAAAAATTGACTAAGACTAAAAAGCCCCAAATTGGGATTAAATGGACATATTCAACGCACACAAGACGCACTCTGGTGCAGTTCTTCCAAAATCAGAACGGGAGAGCCACTAAAAAGAAAACTTCAAAGATTCAAATTATAGAGACTTAAAAGCACGGGCAGTGGCTGCTGTGGACACTTCATTGTTTTTAAAAAGTGTTTCACTTTGTATGTATCTCTTTGTATGTTTAAACTCTGCTCCTCTCCGTGGCTGGCTGACGAATAAAAACGAGAGTGGCTCACACACACTAGTTGTGCCATACACTTCGTACACCGTCTCCATCTGACAACAGAGTCTGCTGCAGGCAGACAGGCTATCCTCAGACTGCCAGCGGACTGTGAACGTGCCACCCCCACTGATATTTTGCTTAAGGTGCACCCCAGACACTCCTTTACATAGAAAGGAGAAACCCCTGAGATTAACTAAATGAAATGACTGTTAGTTGTAAGTGTGCATTTGATCCATATGAACAAAGCAGAAGTAATTTATTACAAAAATAATTTACAGTAAACTCAAGAAATGTGCTGGCTTATTAATACTGATGCAATAAAAAAAAAGGGACTTTTATGAGCACAGTCCACACTGAATGCTGTAATACTCTGTGCTTGAAAGGTGTTGATTCAGCTGTATTGAACACTGGTTACAATGTGCATCATTTAACAGAGGTGTTTTTATTATTTAGCCTCACAAATTGGTGGGACATAATAGAAACACCCATCAGCAGCAACACAACTGTGCCCGTGTGTGAATACTGGGTGTAAAAACAACACTGTAAACAACACTGGCAAACATATTTTTTTTAATATCACATTTGGCTGTATGAAAATGGAAACCCCAGCATAATATTTGGTGTCTGCAAATACAATTACGCTGTAAAACGATGAAATTAAAGTTCATCAGAAAATCTCTACCACCTGCTGCTGTTGATTATCAGCTCATGGAAAGCGAGTGTTGTATCTGACGCCTCGTATGCTGCCTGCGCTCTGCAGGGTTCGGTGCCCTTGCTGGCACATAATAGGTGGCATGCTGGTATGGCCAAATGGAGCTTCGCGTGAATGTACTTTCTTGTTGTAATGTAGCGAACTCCGTGTGATATTTGTTTCGAAACGATATCCTTTATTGCTGGGTTATTTTTAAGCATCATATAAATTCAAGTTCATTTGAATGAGCACTGGGCCGCAAAAACTGAATTTATTGGGAGGAATTGCGTGTGCGTGAATAAGAGGGAGGTAAGTGTAACCCTGATTTAGACTTCTGCTTTGTAGAGCCTACAACATAACCCACACAAGTGGTCAACGTCATTGCCTGCATTTAAGCTTGTGCTTGTTAATTATGTGTTAATTACCAAGTTGTCCTGTACCAGTGTTTTATATCAGATCCCAGCCTCTTTGTTATTTTCTAACAGGAATTTGCTGAAATTTGTGGGTCCTTTAATATATGCTAAAATTATTACTCAGGAGGAGGTAAATTAAGATTTTAAACACTTTTCTGAACATATAAAACTACACCAAGTTTTACAAGCACCTGTGACGGTGACAGTGACACACCTGTAGACTGAATGTAAACTAACTTTTCAGTAAGTACGTATTTATATTAAGACTCAATTTTCTCCTAACAAATGCAAAGGAACACATTAATTTTAAACAGAGACACAAAGGAGCTTTGAGGTAATTTAACCCCCTATAAGAGCACCACCACCGCCGTGTAAGGGACCCACGGGGGAGCCATAATAAAGGTCACATCAAGCACACCTGCCACCGAGGCCATTCAATTTCGAAATTGCCTGTTAAGTCACACCAAGGCCTGATCCACAGATTGGAAATGACAGTTCAGGCTAAAGGTTAAATAAAGGTTCCGTGATAACGACGTGATGAGACGGGAAAAGCGAATTACATTGTGCAAAGAAATAAAAAAGAAAGGCCATAACCTTTTTAATGTCTGTCTGAAGCGCTTCCAAGACCTTTAAAATGGAATACAGATCAAGACTAGGTGTCTCGTGTGATCAAACAGGAAACTGGTGTTTAGGCTTTAAAGCGGGCATATGTTTGACTTCGCCGATAAACCTATCCAGTTGAGCTTTAAGCCCTCGTTACTACACTCCGGTGCTACATCAAGGTCAACCCCGGCGTATATCCACGCGCTCTCTCACAGCCACCCCGCTTCCGGCACTCACCTGAGGGTTGTAGGCGGTTGCGGGAGCAGAGCCCGTTAGTTTCTGGGTAAAACCACTGAACTTGTAGTACATTTTTCTTCTGAAGGAGGACCGGGACGAGGTGTTATGCACTAAAAAAATCAACCGGTAAGGACCTTCCTGTTGGGACCTTCGAGGGAAAGTGACGCAACAGTTAGCTGACCCAACACTGCCTGTTTAAAAGTCGAACGGAGGGCGACCGGAAGCGTATGTAGAAAGTTAAATGCTTTCTCGTTTTCCGTTGCTAGGACAAAGTGTGGACAACAAAACGTCACCAACAGTTCACGCTAAACAACTGAAAAAATAGAAGAAAAATAAAAATGGGAAAATATTAAAATATTACACGAAAGGGGGGGAGGGGGCAATCTCAAGATTTCGACTTACTGATTCAAACTAAAGATAAAATAACAAACTTATTAAGCTATTAAGTGCCTTTTCTGATAATAACCTCTATTTCCGTCATGCTTTTCAAATTAAACGAAAATAATATGAAAGAATAAAAATCAGCTGAATATTTTTTTGCCATTAAAAGATTTAATTTCTGTCGGCAGGGTGTCTCTGATCTTTGGACTTTTCTTAACTGGCTGCTCGATATGGTGCTGTATTTTAAAATCTCTAACTATTATAACCACACATTTATGAGTCTGCAGGGTTCTCCCATGTATGTATGCACCCTCCAAAAGCTTCTTCAGTCACACAGTTAGGGTAGCGATGGCAATATACTTTGGAAAGTTACACTCGTGATTAATTCACAAGTTTGTAATGGCTGAGAATCATTGATCTTCTAAAAATAAATAAATAAAGCCCTACATTTTTTTTTTACAACTTCCCTATATATAAAGATTTTCAAGTAGCAAAAATGTGTTGAAACAAAAAACTAACAAACAAAAGATTAAAACTGGTAAGTGACATGCATAGTCCCCAGAGAATTAGTCCTATGACTCCTAAAACATTTCTTTTGTGCCACCAGCAGGTCAAAGTTTCACAAAGCTTTTGTGGTTTTGAGTGAAATAACTCAAAAATGTTTAATAATTTCATATATATTAAGCACTTTTTTTTAAACCTGCATTCTTTTTAATGGACACCAGAAGGTAATGGCTGAGGTTGCAAATAGACTTCTTGTCCCATAGAGGTCTACGGGAAAACAGCCCTCTGCCCTAACCTCTGTAAACACTTCACTGATGAGTTTATGGCCTCAGTAACGTATTTCAGGCCATATGGAGAACATATCAAGTTTATTTTGTGTATTTTAAGTGTCAGGAAGGAAGATAATTTAGAATATGCTCATCATTTCAAGGCTTTAGAAGAGAATGCCACAAACCATTAAGTGATGTCGCACGCTTCATCTTTTTAATTTCTTTGTTTTGTATTCTTTATAGGCATGGTATGAAGCATTGTTGGAAATAACTCTAAAATATAACATTTTCGGATTGCTCACACATTATTTAAATGGACTGCTATAAAGAAGTACACCATAAGGATGCATTTATAACAAGCCTTCTTACATAATTGCTTAAAAATGTCTCGAATATTTTTGAATTGTTGGCAATGCTTTTAACATAATTGCAGTTTATATGGGTGGTTGTGCGATTGTCTAGCACAAAACTATTATAGAAAAGTAGTATTAGTTGTAACATTAGCTCCACGTGTATGTAACCCCCTAAAGGTTTTCCTGTGGTGTTGCTACACTGGCCATGGGCATCCCGTTAGTTCAGTCCCAAGAAAACACATCTCAAAGCCTGATTTTAAGATTGAATTTTCCTCCCCTTCTCCATCTGCTCCACCCATTAACAGATCTCTTCCCATTTCTCATCAAGCCCTGCAGTAACATTTGTTCACCCCACCTGCATCTCATACCCTAATAAGCCTTTCAGTTCTACTTCTAACAAGTAGAACAAGTCTCTTACTGGCACAGTAATAATACAGTCTCATTCTGTGTCGTGTGTTTTAATTCCTTTTCACAGGAACTGTTTTTGTAGCTTAAAACACAGAAAGGCTCAATATAACAAAGTGACACATGGAGCCTCTTTAATGGTTTCCAGAAGTGTATAGAGCACCTGCATGCATGAAGGTCACATACCATTATGGTTTTTGTTTGCAAGTTGACATTAGTAATAAAAGAAACATGAGTTTTTCATGATTTGTGCCAGTTTCTCCTAAGATAGCAATAAAATTGTCCCTGAAGAAGATTCCTGAGTTTGCTTTGACTGAAAGCAAAATTTCTCTTTTTACTCTTCAAAGTTTTTTTTTTTTTTTTTTTGG
>VUQR01003246.1:36951-52644 GCA_015108515.1 Hemichromis elongatus
TTTCTTTAAAGTTTTTTTTTTTTTTTTTTTTGGTCCAGCGTAAGCAGCCAAATGCTGCCAAGTGCGGCTTGGTTCCCAGGTTCTGCCTGCTTGTATTTTGACCTTTTGTCTGTTTATTGGACATTGGATGGCTGCCTGTGATTTTCCATTTTAGTTTGTCTGGTTGGATTGCCCTTTCTGGTTTTGGACCCTAGCCCTGCTTCAACCTTTATTTCTGCTGTATTAGCTCTGCCTCAGGTGTCTGTATGTGGGTCTTATTCTCTGTGGACCTTTAACCCTGTTAGCACCAGTTGTGACTTATCATTTTAAGTCCACCGTTTGCCTTCACAACTACCTTAATTTTTTGTGGCATAGATTCAATACAGTATTGGAAATATTCTTTAGAGTTTTTGGTCCGTACTGACATGATAGCATAACACAGTTCCTACAGATTTGTCAAGTAAAAATAAGCAGTCTGAGCTGCTGTTGCCTTCCAGTCAACTCAAATAAGTCTAACCATTCTCCTCTGACCTCTGACATCAACAAGAAACTTACACCCAGAGAACAGCTGCTCACTGGATATTTTGCCTTTTTGTTAGACAATTCTCTAAAAAACCTTAGAGATCGCTGTAAATCCCAGTAGATCAATAGTCTTCTACAATACTCAGACCAGCCTGTCTGACATCAACAACCATGCCACATTCAAACTCACTTAAATCCCCTTTCCTCTGTTCTGATGCTTCGTTTAATCCTCAGCAGGTCATCTTGACCATATCCACATGCCTAAATGCACTGGGTTGCTGCCATTTGATTGGCTGATTAGACATTTGTGTTAACAAGCAGCTGAACAGGTGTGCCTACTAAACATCGGCAGCACTCTTGTGAGCTTCGTTGAGTGTGCCAATTAGAATTTAGCAAAATGAACAGCTGTGCTTTAATACAGCACCACGGAGCTGCTTGCTTCACTGATCTTGGTAGTTAGTGGCAAGAATAAGGGGTTACAAAACAAAATGAGGAGAAACAAACTTTTGGCCACAATTTAATTAATAAACACCAACTCTATCAGTAAAAACAGGATGTGTGATGGTGCATTAGTTAGCTCTTTCACTTCAGGGCAAGAAATTTCAGGGTTTTAAGGTTCTCTAGGCAGTGATTTTGAGTTTGCATATTTTCCCTGTTCTTCCAAGTCCTCTGGTTTCCTCCCACGTGCGCGTTAGGTTAATTGTTGGTTCTAAATTGGCTGCAGGTGTGACATAAATAAAGCACCGTATGAGCACGCGAATGTTTTTTTTTTTTTTTATAGCACCCTGAATTTTAGAAAAAAACAACAGTTTGGACAATTTATCTGAAAACCCACTAAAAACTGGATACTTGTTTGTTTGGTTTTTTTTTAGCCCACATGTATTTTGTATTTTATTTATTTATTTATTTTACCTCAGGTGCTTATGACACTAAAAGAGTTGAGTGACTAAACACAGCTACCAGAGTTCATTGACAGATGTGCAACATGGTGAAAAGGTTTGAGAGCTGAGAACAGTGCGTCAGCAGGGCTTTTTTTTTGGTTTAGTGTCAGTTTACCCTCATGGCAGTACTTTGTGAACCAGACTGCAGTGCAATGCTCACTCCACTGTGAATCCAATGAGTGCACTAAATGACCTTGCCAACAGGCTCAGGTGTTCCTCGGGTTAAATGTTAGATTCCCACTGCCTCGACGAAGTAATGGGAGAAGGGTTTGAATGGTATTGTGATCATTGCATGAACATTTCTAAATCACACCTTCACTGATCACATCCTGAGGTCATTTAGTGAACATTTTCAGTTCCGCTAATTTAATTAAGAATATCATGAGTTTGAATATTGTGAGAGCTGATGATTGAGCCTGATAATTTTCAGAACATGACACTGAGATCAGACCATTTTTCTGTCTCAATCTGATTTGTAATAGGCTATTAGACATTCAGAGGCATTTTGCAAAGAGTAATTTTATTATAAAAGCTCGTACATTGATCACATTAATTACAACTCCAGAGTGTACTGATGAAAATGTTTTGATTGATGGTTTCAATCAGGTCTGGCCAAACTTCACTGGTTAAAAGCTATGCTACATGAATAATGCATTGGTAGGTAGGTAATAAAATATTGATTGTGTTTAATTCAATTGTGCGACTACTTAAAAAGCACATCAATAGCAGCTACGAGGATACGGAGGTGTTTACAGTACACATTAAATACATACAGGGCTGCACAGATTATGAGGATTTAACATATGTAGACTATCAGTACAAAGACACAGTGAACAGGCTCATTGTTTAAATTTCCTTTGCAAAAAGAAGAGCAGGATTTTGATGTGTGTGTGTAAAAAGAGGATTGTTGATGGCAACAGGAGGAAGAGGACAGGAGATGCAGAGAAAGACTGTTGTGTGGGAGAGGTGTTGACTTGTTTGTTTGGATCATGTGTCTCTTCAACAAATCGTATCATCTTGGCAAACTGTGCATACATGTCTGAATCATGAGTGTCAGAACCATGACATTGACAGCCTCTGTTGTTCTTTTTTTTTGTATTTTTTTCCCTACGCTCTTGATTTTTTTTTTCCCCGTGCGTTTGTTTTTGGTAATTTAAAATAATCGCTGTGATGCTGTGATATTCCAGATAATCGTAGGACAAAAAAGCTGCGTGCCAGCCAGGAGGTGTGCGTGGATGTAGCCTATTTGTGTGCACACAAATCAACCGCAATTATGATTGACATGCTGGAGAATGAAGTTGCCTTGGAGACACAGAGATACAAAATGCCTTGCATTCACTGGCAAACAGCGAAGCGAGCCACGCTGCATCTATTCATTCTTCGTGCTCGGGTTTGAACCACATTCCAACATTTTTGCCCATAATCTTTTATGCTCACTTTCACACTCCATCTGCCCTGTCATATCTATCTCAGTGTTATTGTCTGCCACCTTGCAGTCCTTGCTGACCTGTCTCCATATTTCATTATCATCAGCTTAACCCCTCCCCACAGTCCCCCAAACTAAGCCCTCTGTGTAACTCTTCCATCCCCACTTTGCAGTCCCCTGTTCCCTCCTTCTCTTTATTTCACAGGTTTAACAGGATGCATCTAGGTCACACATCAATCTTGTGTAACTTGTACCATCTGTGTGCAAAGCTTAGACAAGTGAAAGGCTGATGGCCAGACAAACAAACACAAACATACACACACGTTGCACTTGACGCAGCCGTCTCTGCCAGTGTTGTAACTAGGGGAATATGAGTAAATAGCAGCCGCTGTCAGATCTGGATTGACTACACCTGTCTGCGTTTAATAAATAAATATCTGTGTATTCCTATTGTTACGTTTAAATGGTGCTGTTAAGAAGAGAGTCGCACATAATGTTGGTTCAAGACAATGAAAACAAAAGCTTCTATTCTACACATACAAAAGGCTCTGTGATCAGACTTCAATAACCTCCAAACTTGGCTGTCAGATAACAAATTACTGCTCAATAAAAACCTGCTTTATGCTCTTTGGCTTAAGACAGAACATCAACTTAAATCTAATTTGCTGCCTTTAAACCACAATGATGCCAAAGCTCTTCAGAAAATAGAGGAATAAATGAAATATTTATGTGCGTGGGTTGACTCTGAACTTACCTTCCAACCACACATCGATCATTGCGTGAAGGTAAGCTTTGGTGCTGGTGCTCTGCATTGTCCCACATGGTGTTTTCTTAGAAAGAGACTTTTTTTTTACAACCTTTTCTACCTGATTTTATTGGAGTGCTTTAATGCTGATCTTCCTCATCTCGATGGTACATACTATACATACTATGATATACAATAAGCTGCTCTTTCTTTCTTTTTTTTTTTATCATAATGTGACTTAGCAAATACATTTAATGCATTATTTTTGATTATAGTCACTGTCCAAAACACTGTTTTTAACTTCTACATGATGTATTAGAAGCTTGGATCTGAACTTGTTTTAAAATAGCTTTTAATCTTTTACTTATGTTCTGTCATATATAGTGTTGCACTGGTGAAATGTCATATTAAACTCTCACATTAAAGTTTAAAAAAGAACGATATGTATGTGTATATGTACAAGTAACATTGTGATCCAAAATCTGAGCCTTCAGTCTGCTCTGATGCTCACACTTAGATCTGTGTGATATCAAAGACAGCAGATATACTTAACATGCTCATCTCAAGCACACAGCTTTGTCTATGAGTGCAAAAGCCCCAGCCATCAGCCTTTCAGAGCTACTGTCTGCAAGGGACAGCAAATCAGAAGAAAGTGGGATTAAAGGGAGGGTGCCTTTAAAGGGAGAAAGCTAAAACAGCTTATTCCAGACAGTGGGTGAACTGAGGGGTTGCACAAGGCACTATTGACCAATAATTCATGCAAACTACTCTAATGTTAAGGATTTAAAACAACAGCATTCATGTTTCATTATGTGTTTGACTAAAATAAGCTTAGTACCTTTACATATCAGTTCTGTGCCGTTTTTTTCACTTACTTGAAAACATCTTGTTTTGTTGTCTCAGAATAGAATAAAATATAGAAAACATAAGCAAACATATTAATGCATTGTTTACTATTAAATAATATATTTGTGTAATCCAGGTTTGTATGTCTGGTTTATTATATTTTCTGTCATTTTTTTGGTAGGTATGCTCCAACATATCTGCCCACTGTCTGTATCAGCCTTGTTGACTGATGTTGTTCTACTAGCAAACAAGATGCCATTTACCAATGCCATTCACTGACATTTATATATTTTTCACTAACTAAATGTTCACAGTCTGAAGACTTTAAAAGTTGTTATTATAATGACAATTTGTTTTCCTGATGCAAAGGGGAAAAATTCATTGAAAACAAAATAAACTGAACACATGAAGATATTGCAGGATTTTACAATTGCTAATTGTTATGTTTTCTTAGTCTTCTTTTTTCTATTTGATATATAAATGTTTAAAGGGTTTTTTATCTAGGATATTTATTGTACCTGGATATAGACAGGGCAAATAAAATCTGGAAGGAAAAAAGGGCACATCGAACATTTGATGGTGTTCTGGTCCTTAGAGTTTCTGTTGGTTGTAGGCAGGATGGTACGCAGGATAGACGTTTGGCTGACAGGTTCATCGCAGCGTTTCTGCCGACAGGTTGCGTGCATATCTGGCAGAGCGCAGTTTGAGTTCATGGTAGCACTGAACAAAACTGTGGTAGATGAATGTGATGGGCAGCGCCAGCAGCACAATGCCACTCACTACACACATTCCACCAAGCACCCGTCCTCCGATTGTCACCGGGTACACATCCCCATAACCCACTGTTGTCATTGAAATAATGACCCACCAGGCAGCAGCAGGGATGCTGGCATAATCACTGTTCTGGGTCTCCAGATCCAAGCCGTGTTCCAGTAGCTGGGCCAGGGCGCTGTATATTGCCATAGCAACACAGACAAACACCATCAACATGACCATCTCTCTGTAGCAGCGCCTGAGAGTCAGCCCCAGAGTCTGCAGCCCCAGGAAGTGTCTGGCCAGCTTCATGAGCCAGAACACTCTCATCATCCTCAGCACCCGCAGTATCACTCCAGCAACCCCGAGCCCAGCACCCGGCATCCCTGCCCGGGCCATCGCCATAGTGACATAGTAGGGGGTAATGGCAATCACATCGATGATGTTGAGTGGACGTCGGAGGAAATCCCACTTGTCTTTGGCCACCAGAAAGCGCACTATGCACTCTGCCGTGAACCAGCCAATACACACTGCCTCCACTATCCTACAGAAAAGATAGAAGAAAAATGAGTTGCACACACTGTAAACAGGAAATGACAGGAGGTACAGTGAGATATGGATGGCATGAAATATGAAATACTACTTGGAAGTCAGTAAATGTGAGGAAAAAAGAAGCAAAGCATGGGGCGTTAAATGATGGGAATTAAGGAACAAAGCTGTCGCAGTTCAGGGCTGGCACAAGTAAACAAAGACAGCAGGACAGATACACGGGCTAGTAAATTGCCGGGAAACTAAACTACACAGAGGGAGGGTTTAAACCGTTCAAAGAAAGACTGTGTCAAAGACGGTCACACAATTACCCAATTGACTAGCCAAGGCAAGTCAAAATGAATTAGAGGATGATGATTCTTGCATTAGATATAAATGCAGTGAAGCCCAGAAAATACTAAAATACCTACAAAACAACTATAAGAATAGTTACACCAACCCAAATGATGTAGCAGCTGAGAGAACTGCATCATCTAATGACATGAAACTAAATTGGAATCGTTTTGAACTTAGAGTATACAAGCCACTCTTAGTTGATTACTTAACCACTGTAGCTGATCCAAAACTCAAAACTATGTCCAGCCTGAGGGAGCATAACCTAACCTTATATAGAGAATGGCCAGCTCAGGCTTCCAGGAAAGGACATGCCAAAATCACGCAGACATGGAGATACACTTTTTCACCTTTCGCCTACATGCTTAAGTTAAAAACAAACAAACTCTGACTTATGATGATTCCTGTAAGTGGCCTAATTTCATTGTTTGCTTGCACTATTATATAATGCCCTCAGTACACATTCTACTTTTATCTCATTGCCCACTCAAATATTGTGAATCTATGATTACTTGATGTTTGCCCTTCATGTGCGCAATGCAGTGCAAACTAAGCAGGACAGTAAACATATTCAGACTAACTGTGAAGAGGGTGGGAGAAATAAAAGAGGAAAGCTATGGATTGGCTATTGATTTGCTTCCTTGGGGGCCTGTCCGGCTGTCATGTGAGGAGCCTAAGGTGTAATGTGCTGCCTGAAACTTGTCAGCGGGCATATTGACTTCTGGGGCATCAATTCACTAAAGCACAAGAACAAATCCCCTGCAGGCAACATAATACGTGGATGTTATAAATATCTTGCTAAACTGTCATTTTTATTTTTATGTTATTATATCGAACATCTTAGCAAACACTCAGAAAACTGAGGTAGAAAACAGCTCAGTGCATTCACCTCCTGGTTAATATTAGTGCACAATGACTCTGGCTGTTGCCTTGAACGCATGCATGACCAAATGTTAATGGGTATATTTATTTATTTATACTGCTTATAATGACAGAATCGAATATTTGAGACGATTTCGTCTGTTCAGCTCACTTTTACGCAAGACACAGTCTGACTTGTAGGATATCCGCACACACTGCGCCTAAACATTTGGCAGCATTTTCATGAGGGGGCTTCTATTCCTTCAAGTTAACTGACCCTTGACTATCGCCTACCTGTGCTCCTCCACAGTAGTTCTCTTGGCTGTATCCCAATCCGGCAGGGTGCTAGCGCACAGCATGATCATAGAGACGATAACAAAGATTACGGACACTGAAGCCAAAAGCTGCGCTACAAGGGAAGAGTTGGGCTCCTCAAAAGCTTTGCGCATTTTTTCGAGCCACCTAGCGCGACATGTGAGCTCAGCCTCTTGCACTGACTCCCCTGGGCTCTGGGGCTCATCCTCGATGTCCCCCTCAGAGAGTGTATCCAGTCCGATGTCGGACATCCTATCGTCCAGGCGTTTCTGGCAGCAGGAGTCCAAGTGCGCGCTCTCCAGTCCCCAGTAGAGCATCTCTGTGTAGAAGGACAGCTCACACACTCCGGGAACAAATCGGAGTTTGCCGGAGCGCACGTACAACATAATAAACACGAAAGCCTGAGCGTGGCGGTCGAAGAAAAACTCATTCCGGTCCCGGTCGTAGTCGTCGCAGAGTTCGAGGACCTCTTTCTCGGTTGCGCAGGCAATCAGGCGGCTGACGCGTCGAAGAGGGAAATCCCTGATCACCTCACGGGTGAAGGCGTACCGGGTTCCCCCGACGTTAAGCACGCAGATGCTCTTCCCGAACTTCATCTTGACAACTTAAATACTGAAAACCTAAAAGAACTCCTCTTCACAGGCCATTCTTCCTTTCATCGCAGGAGTTTGGGCACTTGGGGAACTCGTCTCCCCTGCCCCGGGGCGTGGTTCGCTTTGAGTGCAGGTGGCCCTCCGCTGAGGTCCGTGCCTGCTAACTGGAAACTCTTCCCTCTGTCCCTGACTCTATTCTCCGTCTCCCTCTGTAGCCTGAAGAAGAGACTCATCCCCCCAGTCAGCTCCAGCCAATCCCATCAGTGATGTCACAAGCGCGCGCGCGCGGACGCACGCAGAGAAAAATCCATAAGCAACATGAGTACAGAGCATAATATGTGATTTAAGTCCACAATGGATACGGTTTCTTCCTATAAAATATTGTTTAGATTCTCCTGGAAGCAGATTGATGAGAAATTATCGTCAAACATGATGAAAACCGGGAGGAAAAGTCTTGTTTAAGAAAGCTTAATTGCGTTTCACTGTAATATTCCCTGTTACGCTGATAAATAAAATAAAATAAATAAATAATAATAATATTTATTTATATATATTTATATTTAATATTAAATATTTGACATGCTTGCACCATTATTGAAATGTAGGCCATTTTATATTATTTAATTAAAATAGATAGATAGAGATACTTTTATTGTCTATACAAGTATAATAGAAAAAATAAATAGCACGAGAAATATATGCACACATGTATAATGTATTATTATTATTTTTATATAAATATAGATTTTTTTAAATTATTATTTTAATTTTTTTGTGCAGCTTTATTTATTTATATATTTGTTTCGAATGTGTTTGCCGTGCGACAGACTGGCGACCTGTCCAGTATAAGCGAACGGGAATGGGTGGATGGATTGATATCTATATCAAAATATACAAAACATAATCATATAATGAATTTTCTTCTTCTTTCGTTTATATTTCATCACTACAGACATAAATCTTCTCTGAAGTCTTCCTCTTTTACTCCTGCCTGGCAGGAACATCTTTAACATCCTTTTCCAACATATCACAGTATATCCCTCCAAGCTATCTCAGCCTTGCTTCTCTAACTGTCTCCAAACCGCTCAACCTTGAAATGATGTACTCATTTCTAATTCTGTCCATTCTGGTCAAGGTGGATCATGAAACGATGCATACAAGTGTATATTAATAATAATAATAATAATGATGGTGATGATGATAACACACAGACTTCTTCATGTAAACAGTACCTCTTAAGTTATAGCGCTTTTCCTGATTTGTTAGGAATTTTAGAGAGACTCGGTTTCAATGATTAGATTAAAGTTTAAACTTTTAGCTTTACAGATATAAAAATGTCCTTAAAAACTAACGTACAAATTGCTTTCTTAGGTGTTTTCTGAGGTGGGCTGTAAGTGTCTGCGCGTGTGGGCCGCGTGTGGCTGTGCTGCGCGTGCGCGGGCCCCCTCCAGCGTCAGCAGTGGTTTTTCGGGTTGATCCGACTTCTTTTGGCTGCCGTGAGTTAACTGTATCATAAAGGGTGCTGTGACTCGAAGGAGGAGGGGGGGTTGAATTGCCATAATTCTCCCGATAGGTTACGCATCCGGTGTACCGACGATCCTAATTTGTCGCTCATTTTCCCTTCAAAGAGAGTGACTTTTATTGTTTTTATTAATTTATTCCATTTCTCTTAGTTTATGGTTTGCACACTGGGAGGGCAGAAATGGCGGCCAACATGTACCGGGTCGGAGGTATGTATGTCAATGTGGATCTTTTTATCAAAGAGAAACCATTACAGTTTTGCACCTCCTGGGCGTTATTTTGTGTTATTTTGACTCGTTCGCATTTAATGGTGGAGATGCGGATGTGTTACAGCAACGTGGACGGGTTAAGTTAAAGCAGGAAGGTGAGAGTTAGTGTATATTTGAGATTCAAAATGGGTCAGGCCTCGCGTCTGTCGTGGCCACAGCAGCTAGCCGCCAGCTTGCTAAATTGTTAGCTGGCAATGTAAACATTTTTCACTTGTTTGCTGCTCTCCGGGTTACTGAATTCTTAGACCAGGGGATACAGGGGACTTCTATACGGACAGCCCTCACGACTAGACGTGTGTTTCAAAGGTTGTTAACATGCTACCACAAGCAGTCTGAGACTGCCTTTGTATTTGCCACTCCTGGCATGCAGCCATTAGTACGAGACCTTATTTAGCTAACGTTAGCACCAGCGATGGCTTCACTGATTACCATTAATGCCGCCTCAGCGCTCGTTGGCTGCATTTAAGGATCGTATTTAACCAACTCGGCAACATCAGGTGCCAAAGTGTTGTGCCAAAGTGACCACCTACCACAAGTGCAATTAATTATCAAACACGGCTGCAGGCTGGCTGATTTGCTAGCTAGCTCGTTAGCAGTCTACTGGAATTCAACATCAAATTATTGTCTCCGCTTGTGGCGTCGCTGTGTCTGCTTTTACACCTTTATTCACGCGTACATGAGCTTTAAATTCACACACAGACGGCCACGTAGCCTAATTGCTTTAATGCTTGACATGCCACGCAAACTATAAGCGTCTAATGACATGCCTTGCAGCACTTTATAACTGGTATTTTGAAGGTGCATGAGCTTATTGTCCCCTCACGTCACCTTTACTGCAACTCCTTCTGCTGCTTTTAGCTGCTCATTGTAAACTCCATGAACTTGTAGGTAGGACACACAAACTTCCAGGTACATTCAGATACAGTTTTTCTCCCAGTATGGAACAACTCTTAACAGATGTAGTTAATATAGCTGCATTTCAAACAAAATAGACGGGATATGAAGTTTATTAATTTATTTAGTTTAAAAAAAAAAAAACACACAGCATTGTAGGACTGAGGTGCAGCACATTCCCATCCCAGAGGCTGAGGGTTATCATACATTCTGACAAGTCTTACAAATCGCTGTACTGTTTAAAAGTCTGGAACATGTGAATTGAAATATTACAAACTCTGTGTGAATGCAGCACTTGCCATGGACTGAAGTTGTGCAAAGTTGCCTTCTAATTAAAAAAAAAAAAAAAAAGGGATTTGTTGCATTTATTTTGTTGGGACCTGGCAGTGTCGAGAAGACAGAAGCTGGAGGAAAGACAGGGGAATTCAAACCAGTGCTTCTGCATTAACCTTACAGCATATGGGTCATCTACTTAAACTAAGAGAGCTATACTGGCACCTGGTGATGTTATTTATATGCATATGCAATCTTTCTTTTAAAAAAAGGTATAATGAAGTTTTTATTGTCTTTAGTTTATTTTTTTATACAAACTGAAACAGTATGGTAACATATGGCAACAGTTTGATAGACTATGATAATTTAGCACTTTTATCCACCCATAACTTGGTGGTTGTTGACTAGAGATTTTTCCTTTGAACTTTATTGGTGCAACACTTTCTGAAAGTCACAACTTTCCACATATTTATTGATTAAAGGATATACATATTTATTTATTTGGCCTACTGTAACGCTATCATATTAGTTCATGTGGTGTACATATTAAAATATATGATGTGTGTGTTTCCTGTTGCAGATTATGTATTCTTTGAGAACTCCTCCAGTAACCCTTACCTTATCCGTCGGATAGAAGAACTCAATAAGGTACTGATGTGCGCGTTTTTCATTTTCATGTGTGCTTATGTTAGAGAATTCCTTCCTCTCTGTTCCTGGCCCCACCCCATCACTTTCCCATTGTTTGTGTGGATTTTCTGACCTTGTTTGTAATATGGCTTGAACAGACAGGTGTTCCCTGATCTACCAACTGTCATTAGTATGACTTGACACACCTGCGTGTGTGTAGGTGGGGTGATTATTATGAACATTTCGCAAGCTCATGTAGCTTTGGGCTAAAGATGCAGATTTATTTTAATTATAAGCTGATACCAACCATCAACAGCAGTGTTGTTGCTCTCTTTTTTTCTCTCGTCACTTTACCGTAATTCCATTTTTTTATAGTTCGAAATCCTTTACAAGCATCGTTGATAGGTGTGTAAAAGCTTTTCCTGTGTCATGCTTGCACTGAGATATTCAGATAAATGCAGGTCATTATCAGATTGTGTGGGTGGAATAATGCCAGATCACATCATTATCATCCTGAAAGAGCGTACTGAGGCTCAATGTTATAATCTAAAGACAGGAGACATCGTAATTATCATAAATGATGAAGTAACAGGAAGTCCCTGAAGCCTGATATCATTTAATAAAGCTGCGCTTCTGCGAATACAAGCTGTATGAAACTTATCGGGTTGGTAAAGGTAAAATGGAGTGCTTGATCAAGCACAATGGACATTTTTGTGGCTTTAGCTAGTGCATTGATATGCACGTTGTTGTTGTTCCTGTTATTTTCTCCAGATCCCTTTTTATATTGATACATTTGCTTTTGCGCAGAAACTTGGAAGCAGGTAGGTGGGGAGTATTTATTTATTTTTCCTTCTTCTTCAGTCCTTTTTCAAACTGTTTACCCCCACATCTAGTCATCAGTCACGACATTTAATACTGGCTGAGTTTGAGCACAGCTTGATAGGTACACAAAGGAGCCAGGTCTCTTGGGAAATTACAGGGTTGTACAGGTAGGTGTTGCCACTTATTTGAGTCAACCTGGATGTCTCTCCTCCTCTCTTTTAGACTGCCAGTGGGAACGTGGAGGCCAAGGTAGTTTGTTTCTACAGAAGGAGAGACATCTCCCACAGCCTCATCCAGCTCGCAGATAAACATGCAAGTGAGTAGCAGTCGTGACGCATCATATGGGAATGATTCCCTTCAAGCATCTTTGTAAAACAGTACAATTTCTTTAGATTGTGTTTGCATTATGACACATTATACTATTGCATTTGCATGAGAGGGTTTGTTCTCTGTTCAAATTCACCGTCTGGTTCTTTGTGGAGTTTGCATGTTCTCTACGGGTGCTCCGGCTTCCTTTCACAGCCCAAATTCATGCAGTTAGCGGGTTTAGGTTAATTGCTGAGTCTAATTTGCCCATTGGTGGCAATAGAAGTGTAAATGTCTTGATGCATGCTCAATCATCCAGGTAAGGAAAACCCAAAAAGTTGGAGACTGAAGAACTTGGATGGGTGACGAAACATTTCTCCCACTGAAAAATGCTATGTTCAGATGAACAGAAAAAACTTTTTGGGTAAATGTGAATGGTTCCTGTCTCTCTGTGTTGGCTCAGTGAAAGATTAGCGACTTGTCCAGGGCGTACCTCACCCCTTGCTCTATGGCAGCGGGGATGGGCTCCAGATCAAATGTGACTCTGAATTAGATAAGCAGAAGAAATTGGATGGATGGGCTCTTCTGTTTTGCTAAATTTTAGAGTGAGTTTGAACGTGCCACCTAGGATTCTAGGAAAAAAATGGTATTTTTTCATTAAAGGACAGTTGTGATATTTTAGACTAGTCTGTTATCTGACAAAAGTGTAAACAGTGGTGAAGACTAATCCATCCATCCATACATCTATTTTCTTTCACTTATGCAGTTTAATATCACAAGATGCTGGAGCTGATTCCAGCTGCCATAGGGTGAGAGTCAGGGTGCAACCCTGTCTGTCACAGGGCTGACACAGAGAGACAGGAAACCATTCACACTTGGAGCCAGTTTACTATTACCAATCAACCCAGTCCACGCATGGTTTTAGACGGTGGGAGGAGGCTGGAGTACCGGGAAACAACAAAGAAGCGCCGCAGTCTTGATTTGGACCCAGAAACTTGTTTTGAGGAGACATTGCTAATAGCTGACATAGCAAATTCTTTAATTTCAACTTGATGGATGATATCAGGATGACTTAATTATCAACATTTTTGAAAGACTTTAAACTTGAGACATGAAACTTTACTTTTTATTTTTTTTAGAAAAATATAATTAAACTTTCTGTCTATCAGAATGACATCGCCATTAGTAATTCCCCTAGGCAACTTTGCAAATTGCATGTTTAACTAGAAAAAAGATGTTTTTACTTCCAGAGATGGAGTAGTTGAAACTTAAATTTGTACTCCAGTGCAACTTGGGGGGATTCATGTTTGTATTTCACAGTAATTTCTCAATTGCTTGTTAC
The DNA here is from genome assembly GCA_015108515.1 of Hemichromis elongatus. Lineage (NCBI taxonomy): Eukaryota > Metazoa > Chordata > Actinopteri > Cichliformes > Cichlidae > Hemichromis > Hemichromis elongatus. The sequence goes on from VUQR01003246.1 coordinate 50,869, forward strand.
TGCATTTTACAGCATTTGAGTGTGGATGTGGGAAGTGAAAAGGAAAAGAAAGTGTCATCACAGCAACACCTATTCAGTGTGGGAAGCAGAGTACCTGGTTCCAGAAGGCTATTGGCCAGAATAAAACACATTAATAGTTAGTTTCTCAAAGAAAAAAAAAACATGCTTTTCATCAGAGCAGATTTCCAGTTTAGATGTGGGTGATTGCAATGAAGAGCAGCAGGAGACCCAGTGAACAACATGTTTACTGCATTCACGTCATTCAGCACTGACTGGAAAAATAGTGTTCACTGTGTATGTGTCATCGAACTGCTGGTAAAAACCAGTTATCCTGACTGAGGTAGACTTTATAAACATAAAGCGAGAACTAAAAGATAAAACTTGCAGTATGCAGAGAGAGAGCATTGATCAAAGTGCTGTGCCAGTTCTTCAAGGTTCATGGTGTCCTTCATCTGCCAGCTGGTCAGAAGAAAATAGAAGAAAACAATAAAATTTATGGCAGCCCACCGCAGTGTTAAAAAAAAAAAACAGTTTATATTTGACATTATTTCAGAAAGAAAACAAAAGAACGACAACTAAATTTGATTTACAGGATGAAAACTGACTTCACAGAGTTTATGTAAGAGTCACAGCTGAAAACTTTTTACTTATTACCTAACTATTGGTGTGTGGGTTGAAGGTAGATAGATACAGATGTGTGGCTCTGTCTTTTTGTCTGAAGCCGGGTGTATGCTGTGCAATTTTGGACTACCCAAGATAAAAGATGACCAACAAAGGGAGGAACTGAGCTTCCAGAGTGCTGACCACACACTGAGACATTGTCAGAAGTGTCTCAAATGCTCTTCCAACCTAAGATTCTCATAAGTTTAAGATAATTTCTCAGTGTCTACTAACTAGCCAGGAGTCAGGAGTGCAGGTAGAAATGATCATCTGATCAACATGACACCATAGCATGTGGGGGGGACAAAAACAAACTCAGTCAAAATAGAAGAAAAACATTGTGTTTACTCAAGTCGAGTAATGGTTTGTATGAAGTGTCCTCTAGCTGTTAAGACTGAGTCAAGGGGGGATGTTGCATTAAAAGAAGTGAAAGAGAAATAACAGCTGTACATCTTTGCCTCAGTTCAGCACGCACTGTACAGTCTCCGTGTTTCAAACTCGATATGTGGACCACACAGTATTTAGATGCTTTAAAATCTCAGCAGACAGCATTCATACTCTTTTGTACTGGATATGGTACAATCAGACACATCTGTTTTAATATTAACTAAGCTTATGACATCACCTAACTTGAATAATGAGATGTTTCTGTGTTAAATAAAAGAAAAAAATCCTACCATTGGCTGGAATGAAAGACAGCACAGAGACACTAATCATGGTAGCACAAGATCAATAAGGAGTTAAGACCCCAGATACCTGCCGTGTATAGATGCCCCTGAGTAAATCCAGCACATAGGAGGAGGGTGGAAGATGCTAACAGGCAGGGCATACACGCAACACCATAACGGGTATGGCCTTGAGGTCAAAACGGGACACGCCTCAAAAAGATGACTGAGCTAAGATCCTATAGGATACAGATGGTCAACCAACTGGACAGAGCAGTGGTGGACAAGCAGAGGAAAAAGGCCATGGTGATAGATGTAGCTTTACAAAGTGACGGCAACATCAGAAAGGAGAAACACAAAGCTGGAGAGAAACCAAGGGCTGAGGGAGGAGCTAGAGAAGATGGAGAGTGAAGGTAACTTTGGTCCCCATAGTGACACTCAGAGCAGTAAC
>VUQR01003248.1:1717-13176 GCA_015108515.1 Hemichromis elongatus
ACTCCAAAATTTTTTTGTATTTCTTATTTAAAAAAAAAAAAAAAAAAAAAAGCCAGGCCAGGAAAACCTCTTTTATATTTTTTCTGTGTTTTATTCTCAGTTACTTTGACACAAAGGCATCTGCTGTGATGTTTACACCTCTGAAATCTCACAAGTATGAGCTGTGTTTTTATACGTATATATAAAAATATGGATATGTACTGTTAAATGATCAGAATTATAATCTGACTCTGAGTCAAAATTCAGTTAAATTGAATCCAGGATCAAATCAAGTCGGGACCTTGTGAATCAGAACTGATTCAGTTATTGAAATCAGTGGCAATAGTCAGCCCTACTTGATTAGTTTACTTTTCAGACATTGTTTTTTTTAATTTGCTTCTGTGCTTGGGACCATTGTCTTGTTAAATGACCCAGTTTAGCTGTCATACAGATGGCTTTGATATACAGAGGAGATTGTGGTTAACTCAAAGACTGCAAGGTGCCCAGGTCCTGTGGAAAGTCTAAATCATGCTTGACAGTTGGTGTGAGGTGTTTGTGCTTATATGCTTGTTTGGTTTTCACCAAATGCGATCCTGTGTTGTGCATTACGGCCAAAAATCTTTGGTCTTTTCTGTCTAATTCAAATTGTTCTAAAAGTTGTGTGGTTTATTTACATCAAACTTTACAAACTTAAGATGCGTTTCCATGTATTTTTTTTAAGAGAGACAAACCTTTCACTGACCACCATTCCGAGCACGCCATACTTTTATTCTTTTTTTCTTTTTTTTTCATTGAACTGTCATGAACTTCAACACTTATATGCCAACTGAGATCTAACTCTGGTGTATTTTGAAGTTTCTCTGAGCATTGCACAGATTAGCACCTAGCTGCTACTTACTCTCCTAATTTCAACTGAAACAATAAGGGAGTCTAAAGCACTCTGAGCTGTCTGAGAGACTAGAAAAGAGCTACCGAAAGTCATGCGAAAAAGATTGTTCCCACTAAAATCTATGCAGTCCTGTACACCAAATCAGCAGTTAACCTAACATGCATTTCAAAAGAAATTGGAAACCTATGGAAGCACAAGTAACATACAAACTCAACATACAAAAGTGTTAACCAGGAACCAATTTTTATTATTTGGAGCCATTTTTATCTGCATGTTTACATGACTATAAATAATCAGTCACTGGATTTAGCAAAGAACTAATATATGAGCAATTATCGTTCCGTGTCATCAAACTTATACTGTGTTTGTGAGAGGCTGAAAAACCTTAAAGATGACAAAACATGATTATTTGACTGTAAACATTTTATATTATTTTGCACAACAGGACATTTTTATTCACTTACATGTATTAATTTCTCTTAATGATTCTCCAGTCAATAACTAACTGTTATTGTAAGAATAACATTCAGACAGTCAAACCTCATCTGTAGCTAAAGTGTTAAACACAGCATCTGATTAATATAGTTGTGTCTCTTAGTTGATCTTGAAGGATTTCAGTTTGAAGTCCCCTGTGACTCTGATGTAGCTGATGGTGCCCATACCAACACGATTTGGAAACTGGACTTCGTGTCCATCAGGAAGTTCCACCTCAAACGTGTCTTCAGCCAGCTTCAACACAATCTGAAACAGAAGCAAATTTTCATAAGCAAAATATTTTTTCCAAGACACAATCAAATGCAACCCAACCTGCATTCCCAGCTTAATATTTGCAGGATTAATAGAAAAAAACATTTTTTGTGTATTTTATGTGGGTAAACCAACCAGCCATTTGATCTAATCAAAAACATTTTTGTGATATTTTTAATACTCAGACACTCAGTACATCATCAGCTCCTTCAAACACATTCCCTCACCTTGACATCAGCACCCCTCTGTAAGGGGTTGTGAATTTCCCGTTTTTCATCGCCCCAGCAACCAGCAATCTTTGAGTTGCACACCAGCACAGCACCATCAGCATCATCATGGAACCGAGGATTGAAGTGCAGGGCCAGGTCATCTGCATCACAGCCGAGATCGATCTGGAATCTGTTGATCACAGGTTATACAAACTTTGTTTAATATCAAGGGCTTGTAGAGCATTGAACACATAGATCACAGAGTGGAGTACAAGATATAATATAATTAGTAAAAGTTCACTTTGTGCTAGATTGGATTTTCCTACTGCATATGTAGGTATCACTCAATTTCTATAGTTACTATGCTAAAAAAAAAAAAAAATGGTATGAGTTTTGTTAGCTTACCTCTCTGCATCATGCAGAATTACCCCTTTTATTTTCAGCTCATCTCCAGCTCTCAAATCCACATTCTTCAGTTCAAGTTGCTGAACACATGATTAGATTAATATTTAAAGATGTCTTGAGAATGAATAAACGATGCATTTTTAGTTCTGCAAATAATTTATTAAATGGTAAAATGAAGTTAATTTGCTGACTTGTCCTGGCATACACAAACCTAAGCTTACCATACTCATACTGGTTGCAGGTGAACAGTCCTGGAGTTAATGGAATATGTGGGAAGATTGTGCTTCAACACAGGTAAAGTCTATTGTCCTGGGAGAAGAAAAGGTAAATGGGGAGAGCTTTAGTAAGATTCTCTTTTGATACTGTGACTCATTCAACATCACCATCATCTTTGTCAAATACGATATTCAGTACAAGCACTACTATGTTTAATCACCTGCAACAACAAATGGATGAACAAATTATTGTGCTTTTTGTATTTTTCATTAGAATTCATTTTGCACATCAATAAGGGCCTTCAATATACTGCAGATGCAATAAGTCTATTTTGCGAAAATATTTGTATGCTTGACATTTAAAATGATCTACAAACAAGATCATTAGTAAAATGTACATCACTTTTTCCATCAAAACAGTCTGTAATAATATTATATTAGACAAATTTCATGCAGGTGCAGGTTCACACTCTAACCACTGGATGGCAGTAAAATGCGTAGTAAAAACAAGCGCATCGTGGAAGGACTTTGAATAAATCCGCTAAATTACAGTGTTTTTTAAATGACCTAATGAGAACTTTAAAAGAAAAAATATGTATTATTTACACCGAGGAAAATGAATTATCGACTCTAAGACAAAACTGGAGAATTATTATGCAGTCCCCTTTTATAATACTTCTTAACAACAACTTCCGCCATCCTGCCGGAAGTGACAAAATAAAGTAAATAGAAGCTGTCTTTAGATCGAGAAGTTTAGAAAATTGTGACTAAAAAGGGCGATTCAACAAAAGATATTTTGATTTCATGCACACTAAACAACATCTGTATGACGACCTTGTGCGACGTGTAAGAAAGGTAAATTGTTAATGGCCTGCTGACGTTTCCTGCTGGACAACATTAGCTAAATGCACCTGCCATTAGCCTGCAGGCTAGCAGCTAATAATCCAACTTCCTTACTGATCTCGGTCACTGTAATGAAATCTAACAGTGACTGGTTTTGGTGTGCATGCAGATATATTAATTGCAACAGTTACATTAATTAAGACGTATTTAAATGGCTGTTGTTAGGATGTTAGCATCCTAACAACAACCATTTAAAGCATGCACTGCGGGTTACCAGCTGTTTTCTCTGCTCCAGCGTTTCCTTACTGACCCCACAGCGATTAAATTTGCCGCATCACGAAACCAAAGCGGTCAATGTTGGTGATTTTCGATTCCCCGATTGCTCAAACTCTTAAACGTCTTCCGATTGTCACTCTTTTAATGAGCGTTTCTTTGGTTTCTTTTCCAGGAGTGACGCTGTCCTGCAATGTTCACAGATATGGACTATGAATTGGAGGAGGACAAACTGTGAGACATAAATAAGCTTTCTCAACCCATCTCGGCGAATCACATATGCTTTTCATACATTTTAAACATAAAACATTTAAATCGGTAGCTGATAGGGCGAATGTCTTTTCTCTCTAACAGGGGGATACCAACAGTGCCTGGGACTGTGACTCTGAAGAAAGATGCTAATAATCTTATAGGCATCAGCATTGGTGGTGGGGCTCAGTACTGCCCTTGCCTCTACATTGTTCAGGTGCATACAGAATAATTTATTATGACTTTATTTACTGACATGTCATCTATAACCAGTTGTTTCCATCATGCTTTAAATGTTGTAAGACTGTATCTGTCTCAGTTTGCTGTTTTTTAGCATACGGTCATTAAATGCAGCTTTATTGCCTCTGTGGTAAAGCTGCAAGTTTCAGGAAAAATAACTGTACTTTTTTTAAATGTGGTTGCTGTTTCTTCGCAGGTCTTTGATAACACGCCAGCAGCTCTGGATGGGACGCTGGCAGCAGGTGATGAAATCACAGGTGTGAACGGGAAAGCAGTCAAGGGCAAAACTAAGGTGGAGGTGGCCAAGATGATTCAAGCTGTGCAGGTACACAGACTCTGAAACGGGAGGTTATTAAGAACTCAGCATTACACTATTGACCATAACTGCTATTTAACATTGAACATTACCAGCGTGACAATAATGCACACAGTTTAGAATAATAATATATTCATTGGTGCGTCTATAGCTACAAAAACTCACCATCTCCATTCACACTGAAGAAAAAGATGCATTTGACTGATAGCATTATTGGCTTTTTCAGATTTTTGGTATTTGTTGTGATGTGATCATAATTTCCAGTGAAAATCTTATGACAGCCTTGTTGAAATAACTGAATATTCTATAATGTTAACATGAGCCCTGAGTTATTAAACTTTTGTTTTTAATTTTTTAAACCTAAAGGCAGCAACTCTTCACACTCACCCTCACCTCTGATGACCAGTGGCCCATAATGAAGAAAAAAACAACCAAACCACAACTTTGCTTTTATGCTGAAACGCTGTGTTTCATTTAAAAGAAATTTTGAAAAGAATTAAAAGATAACTCACTTTTTTTTTTATGTCCAGATCAGTCCAACAGTTAGTGAGAGATGATTGTAAGCCCACCTTCCCACTGTAGACAGGACACTGTAGGAGTGACTTCACTGGTTTGCTAAGCTGTGCGGAAAAGGTCGGGACAATAGCCCATAGCATGTGGCGTACCATCACCAGTGAATAGTGGCGCTGTTGTTTTTGGCATCCTTTGTTCACAACCCCAAAAATTCCATGACTTCCTGTGTGGTGGGATAAAGATGGGGTTCAGTGCGTGATTAAAAGGATTAGGTGGTGTTCTTGCTGCCCGTCACTGAAAATAAAGCACACTTAGCACCATAAATGTTGCACGTTTTGAATTTTAACTTGTGTACTAAGGTGAAATGTTACTTTCTTTGAAGCATACACAGCAGTGTTTTGTACTGCATTCTTGCATAATCTCAACAAAAGGTAGCACATAGTTCTGTTACTTATATTTAATACTGCCACAATAGATGCTCTTCCTTTCAGCGTCCGTTTATTTATTTGGGTTGTTTATTTAACTTTTGATCCTATTTTCACAGGGAGAGGCAGTAATCCACTACAATAAGCTGCAGGCTGATCCAAAACAGGGCAAGTCTCTGGACATAGGTATTTATGTTTATGTTACTTCCTTTGAAGCATGCATTGCAGCGCTGTGTACTGCATTCGTGCAGAATCTCAACAAATCGTATTCACTGCTGTGTGAGTTTGTGTTAAACATTGATATTTGATATGTTTCAGTGCTGAAAAAAGTCAAACATCGACTCGTAGAGAATTTGAGCTCAGGCACAGCAGATGCTCTTGGACTCAGTAGAGCTATTCTATGCAATGGTAAGACTGCTGGGATGGTAACTGCAAGTTTGTTCATATCTACGTAGATTTAACTCATTGTACTTTGTAGATGGACTTGTCAAAAGACTGGAAGAGTTGGAAAAAACGGCAGAGCTGTACAAAGGTAATGAATGATCAGATGAATTAACCAAACGAGTTAATCGATTAGTGCAAAAACTCAATAGTCACAGATATAAGGAAGCGGTTTATGCACAGAAACGCTGTTGTTCTCTGTTTGCTTTCCAGGGCTGATGGAGCACACAAAAAGACTGCTGAGAGCGTTCTTTGAGCTTTCTCAAACCCATAGAGGTCAGCCACTATATCCAAAATCACAAATGATAAAAACAGTATTACACCGATTCTCACCCCAAGTGGAAGTTTGCTGTTGTGTTTTGTTTTTGTTTGTTTTGTTTGTTCCTTTCGATGAGTTGACGTCCCCGATGAAGGCTGAAACTCGGTGGAGCTTTTTAGTTTAAACATGACCATATTATAAGAATAAAAATGTCATGTTTTTGTACAATGTCTGCTTGCTGGTGGAGTTGTATTTAATACTTTTTGTTTTTGATTTTTGCTCATACCTGTATCTGAGAGGTTTCTGTTTTTGCCCCTTCGCAGCATTTGGAGATGTGTTTTCTGTCATCGGGGTACGAGAGCCCCAGGCTGCTGCCAGCGAGGCTTTTGTGAAGTTTGCTGATGCTCACCGCAACATAGAGAAATACGGCATTCAGCTACTAAAGACCATCAAACCTGTAAGTCCAGATTTAATTTGTGCTTTGAATCATGAATTGTATTAAAAGTGCACACATCAAATGAAAAAAATATTTATTTTAAACAAATCTTTGGGGGAAAAAAAGCAAACACATTCAGTCGGACTTTTATACTGTCTGTGTGTACTTAGTGCTGTGTTCCTTAAATCTGTCAGGGTGAAATTTATCATGTAAGGTGTCAATTTTCCTGTGAATGTTGGATTTTAAAGTCTGTCTCGTTGTGCAGATGCTCCATGACCTGAACACGTATCTTAATAAGGCGATACCAGACACCAAGCTCACCATCCGCAAGTACCTGGATGTGAAGTTTGAATATCTGGTGAGACTCCAGTGCTGTCACCATGTTTACTGAAGTTCACTGTCAACCCGTAGCTTGAATAACAGGATGAGTTTTTTGTGTCTTTCAGTCATACTGTTTGAAGGTGAAGGAAATGGATGATGAAGAATACAGCAGCATAGTGAGTCACCATTTTTACGGATTTAATTACATCAGTGTGATATTGACAGTTGATGTAAAAATGACATGTTGATTGTATCATTTTCTTCCTGTTCAATGTGTCAGATTATTTTTCTATGATGAACAATTAGACCCCAGGATAAATATACACAAAAACCTGAAACTTTTTTTTTACTTTCTAAAGCAGAAACACGTTGAAAACGTTTGAAAAACTGACTGTAAGAAGACAGAACATCACATTTGTATCCATAGACTCTAACTATAGATTCTCATCTTTAATTATAATGAGATCATTATGTTTATGTTTATAACATAACATTATTTATAACATTATGTTTATAAACCAGTAAATCTTATTTTTCCTTCTAACAGGCCATGGGGGAGCCTCTGTACCGCGTCAGTACTGGTAACTATGAGTACCGTTTGGTGCTTCGGTGTAGGCAGGAAGCCCGCGCCCGCTTTGCCAAAATGAGGAAAGACGTCCTGGAGAAGATAGAGCTGCTGGATCAGAAACACGGTTTGTTCTTGCTGTTTTTCACCTTTGGCTGTTTCCTCCTTTTTCCTCCATGGCCTGTAAACTGATGCTGATGATACACTGTCACTCTCTCTCCTACATGATTCAGTAGCATCAGCATGTTGCTTTTGTTTTCTTTCTTCCTCGACTCCAGTTCAGGACATCGTGTTCCAGCTGCAGCGCTTCGTCTCGGGCATGTCGCATTACTACAATGACTGCTACGCTGTCCTGAAGGAGGCGGATGTGTTCCCCATCGAGGTGGACCTCTCCCGCACAATGATCAACTACAGCAGCCAGCCGTTCTCCTACACAGACGAAGACGAGGAGGAGGAGGGAGGCGGGGAGGAAGGAGGAAGCAGCGCTGGCAGACAGGCGGAAAACGGAGCGGAGAAGCTGATCGATGACGAATGAGAAAGCCCGCATGCGTTTTTGTTTACCATCAGTTACATTTAATGTCTACACACTCAGCAGGCAGTGATCGTTGCAGCAGAAAGCAGCGGTTAACACTGTTTACGCAGAGAGGAATACTGATTAGAAATGCTGCTATGATGCTGTATGTGGGTGTTTTTCCAGGTGTTTCTGTGGACTGTCAAACATTCTATAGCTTTGCGGTTACTTTATAATATTATTTACATTTGCAAATTTTCTTTTTAAAAAAAATCATTTATGTTGTCACATAAGGTCATCGCTAAAGGAGTTTAAGGGACCAAATCAATTGAATGAAGCTTTATTTTGTTGTGACTGATGTGTGTGTTTTTTATTGTTTCAGACTGGGATCTAAAAGCATATGAGGTGTGCCTTCTTTGCTCTCTGTACAGTGACGTGTACTGGGTCTGAGCTGTGTCCGTGTGGATAATATTTATTTTCTTTGCTGCAGAACTTGCTGCATCTTTGAAGTTTATTTATTTACCCGCTTGAAATTATATCTTACTCTAAATGTTTTTCACTGCAATGAGAAATTCTCAGTGCAACAAACCACTGGATAATTTTACAACCTGTCAGGGTGTTTGTTACATGCAGCTGTTAAACACCCTTTTCTACCGTCTTTGCACATTTTAAGTTGTTCAACCGAGGTTGTTTTTTTTTCTTTGTTTAAGGTGTCTGTTTCATCTTCTCGTGCAGCATGCTTTAGGTGGAGTGTTCACATTCCCCTCACTACATTTGTATTCCAGCTGTGCCCTCACAGTATGATGAAGAAACTAAATGGATGCACAGCTTCACCATGTTTTAAAAAGAAATTTTAAAAAAACTAGAAGTGTGTAGAAAAAGAAAAGAGATGTGACAACTCTTTTATTTACTGTTTTATTTATTGTGTTTATCAAATTATATCTGAAAATTTAATAAGTTAATCTGATAGTTTATTGAACTATCACTAGGGGGCAGTGTCGCATCAGCTCCTAAATGCTTCTTTTTGTTTTTCTGAATGTAAAGAAAGGGACTCGCGGTGGGGTGTTTCTTGATCTTCTTGGTTAATTGCTTCTTACTACATCATAATGACTTTTCGAAACTTGACTAAATATATGATAATTTTAATGAATATGCTGTCTATTATTTTCTATTTTAACTTTCTTTTACCTCGATATGGTCTGTTGCCACATGAATTGCGCAGATGCACTGTCCGTGACATTGTAACATATCAAATAAAGTAAATCCATATATAAAGGAGGGTTGTGTGTTAATTATTTATAACATAGTAATCTCGAAGTCTCAAACCGACAAAAACCGATGAGCTGTAACGGAAACATAGCAGCTGCTCAGACGGTGAATTGTCTACGGGGGAGACGCTGCAGAAATGAACCTTTTAAAAGCCCCTACATGAAGGCTCCGGTATCTGTAGTGTGCAAATGTCCCAAGTTGACTATTGTACTCTATAGATAGCTTCCTGAAAACTGGATTCACCCGTACAGCCCCAGTGGCCTAATGGATAAGGCACTGGCCTCCTAAGCCAGGGATTGTGGGTTCGAGTCCCATCTGGGGTGAACGCTTATTTTGTTTCTTCTTTAGTCCCAAACTAAAAATCATGTGCTCGCATTTACGTTATCTTAGTTGTTCCAGCAGCTTGTCTCGAAGTGTTTTCACGTGTGCACACTGCTCCCTTTTGTCCGCTCCTGGCCGCAGCCAATCAGGAAACGCTAAGCTCGCGTGACACTTGGACTTTCCCTGCGTAGAAAACAGAGATTTCCTCTTTACTTGTGCTACTTCTGCTCGAACCATTTCTTTGTCCCGCAGGAGTTTGAGTTTTTAGCTTCATTCTCGCAGACATGTCTTCACTAAACTGGTTACATGTCTGTCTTTTATTTATCGTGGCTGCGACCTTCGGCTCTGCTGACAGTAAGTAGGACGAGTGCATGAGAAGTTATGGGTGATTGTGTAAGGATCTGATGGTTTAATTTTTTCAGGAATGGTGTGGTAATTTATTTCCAGCGCCCGTGCTGCTTGTATGAATATGCTGTACAGATACTTTCTGTCAGTTGTTGAGTTTTGGAGACTGAGTGAAAGTGTTTTGTGCAGGGTAATCCCTAACCTGGCTATGGAACCTGGCATTTAACTTTCATTTTCGTTTGCATCCATTAATTCATCATAGCCAATATAGGAAAAAAAAAATCCCTAAGCAAAAGAGCTGGGATCTGTGTCTCCCTTTTTGTTTATATTTTCACTGTGTTGATTTCTTCTCAGAGGTGACAAAAGCCACTGTGTACTGGGACCCCGATCACAAGCTTGTCAAGTTAAAGGAGGGGGTGATGGAGGTCGAGGGGGATGCTTATGGGTTCCTGAATAACACCCTATCCAGTACAGGCTGGAGTGTCCTAGAGATCCGAGCAGGGTATGGAAAGACTCCTGAAACTGATGAGATCACTTTCTTCCTGGCTGGCTACCTCGAAGGTTTCCTGACTGCCCAGTAAGTGCCGTTACTTCTTATTATAACTTTATTTCTTTGACTCAAACTCTGAGTATGGACATTTTGTATTCATTCTTATACTTGTACTCATACTCCTTCCTCCCAAGGCAGATGATGGACCACTACACCAACATGTACCCGCAGCTGATCGACGACCCAAAGATCCTTGACCCGGTTCAGAAATTTATGGAGTGAGTCTGTCCCCTTTTCATTTTAGAGTTAAAACCAGAGCAGCAGAAATGTCACGTGTACTTCACAATCTGTCATCTTTCATATCCTCTTCTGAAAAATAGTTCGACCAAACATTTAAGCACTCTCAGCGTTGGCATTCACCCGTTTCCCCCTGACATTCATAATGTTGCAGAATAAAGAACCTTTTTGATCGTGTTTTTTTTTTTTCTACTGATGCAGTATTACAGTGGGGTTCTTGTACAGTAGCATTTATCTGTTTAGTCAAATGTCAGTCTAATTTTGATTCTTGTACGTTCAGGAAGCAGGACTCATGGGTCCGACAGCAGGTGAAAGGGAACAAGAGCTCCGATCCTCTGTGGAAACACGCCGGCTTCATCGTGGCTCAGCTGGACGGACTACAGGCAGGAGTGGCAGAGTGGGCCAAGAAGCAAGGGAAGAAGGTAGGATAGCTGTGTGGCAGGGGTTTTTTTCCCACAAAAAAAAAAAACAAGAACAATAAAAAAATACTAACAAATCTGAAATGCAGAAGCATCAACCAACAGTTTCATATCAGGTTTCACAGGCTTAAGTCATGTTAAAGATACAAAGTGGAAGTAATAGTAATTAAGGCGATTTTTATAAATATGCTATAGAGCCAATGGTGGTATATTAATGGCACTAGTAGTAATTCTACATATCAGCAGTTACGAATTCAAATAAATATTTTATTTGTTTGAAGGATCGACTTTGGTTTGCTGTAAGATGTGAAATGACTTTTTATATTTCCTTTTCTTATAATTCATTAATTTTTAGCTTTTATTTTGTGTGTTTTTGTTTTGTTTTTTTATTAATGGCTGTCTCACTTCAGGGGCAGCAGCAGTGTTTGTTTGCATTTGCTGACCAGCTGTTTATCTGTTGTCCTTCCCACAGCCGCTGAAGC
>VUQR01003253.1:1283-14331 GCA_015108515.1 Hemichromis elongatus
TCCGTGTCTGGGTCTCATTCACTGCCGACCCACTTCCTGTTTCAGCTGTTTATCTCCACCCACACCTGAGAAGCCACAAACGTGCTGAACAGCTGGGGGAAATGACGTATACGGACCCAGCGTGCGTGTCGTTGTATACATAAACGAGGCAGATGGTCTTTGTCCCCCTGACCTGAAGCCCACGAACAGCTCACACAGGGCAGCAACTTTAACTCCACCTCACCTGTGGAGCCCTCGGATCTGCCACCAGGTGTTCTCCTCTCCAGTGTTGTGCCAAAAAAGCGATTTCCGATGTTTCTGTTTATTTTTTATGCGTTCGGACTTTGCTGACATTGGCAAATAAACCGTAGTTATTCTGATTTATTACAGTGTTATAAAGCAATGACCTGTAACTCGTAGGACTCTGTCTTATTGTGCATTCATTAATATCAACAGAGTTCCTTTTTGCTTAAAATATCTTTATATTACTGTGATCTTATGTTTGTACCAATTTCTGCTGCCCTTGTGGGCAAATCTCTCCTGAAAGGAACATTTTAATGTCTATGCTGTATAAATAAAGGATAGAAGAATTCACAGGGTGTCATTCCCACGTTTTGATTTGAATGTACTTTCTGGCCCAAAATCGCTTGATGCCATTCATCATGACAGATGTATGTGACAGATTATAGACCAACAAATCGTTTATAACTGTTTAAATGCATCCAATCACCTTCTCCATCTTTTCCTTCTTCTTCTCCCATAAAGCTGACCAATCAGATGCAAATACTGCCGTGTCCTGTATCTTCAGCCCCTGACTCGTCCATGTTTCCCTCGCCGCCCTGACAGTTGGTCCCTTGTTTCACCTCCACCTCCACTCCCAGCCTCGCGTACAGCAGATATCAGCGTCGCCAGCAGGTAAGAGAAACGGCAGGTCCGCCTTCAGCTCTCACGAATTCGATGTAAAAACAGTCGGCTCGTATTGATCGTCTTGGTTTTATTAAAAATCAACATCACTGCTTTAGACAGATTTCATCTTAATAAACAGTGAGAACAACAGAACCTGCTCACTACACAGCTCACTTTTCCCGTGCATCAGTGGAGTTTTCCTTCCCTCTTTGTTGGTATTCTGGGTGGCCGAAATCTGTCTCAGTCACACGTGGAGGGGATGTGACTGAGACCTGACTGGCTAATGAGACCAGTGCAAAACAACGAAAACAAATAAAATCATGAGGATTGTCATCCATCATCTATTACTTCATTCATTTGTTGTACTATTAATTGCAATGGGTAGTAGGAAAACCTGTAAAACTTCCAAATCTGTGCACTCCTTCACATTTTCCAAAGCCATCCAGTGGGCCAGACTGGAGTCTTTGCTGGGCCGATTCTGGCCTCCCGGCCTTATGTTTTACACTCCTGTTGCAGACTTAAGAGATTCCCCGGTTCTTTATACGTCACCACTGAGGGTCAATAACTTCTGTCTTCTCTCTCCTGTATTTGGTCTCATTACTCTTCCATTTCCCTGTGACTCCCACTAATGTCTAAAACCCAAATTCATGTAATCTGGATACATTTCCTCTTAGATTAACATTGTTGTCAAAAATCAGCGCTATATATCAGAACTGACAATAAACAAAATGAGTTTTTGTAGTTATGGTTCCGCTCTATCTACATCACTATCAGAGCGAGACCTTTAGTAGAACTGCGACTGGACTTCTTTGAGTTACGTAAAGACGTTTCACCTCTCATCCCAGAAGCTTCTCCAGGTGTGAAGAAGCAGAACAATTCAAGCTCATAGCTGAAGCAGCTTCTGGGATGAGAGGTGAAACGTCTTCAGGCAACCTAAAGAAGTCCGGACGCTTTTTTCTTTACAAGCTCCTTAGATCACAGCTGTTGATATCTCTCCTCAAACATAAGGTAAAAGTAAACCACTTCTGTCACAACGAGAATCCAGGATTAAACCTCACTAGGTCCCCAAACCTGTTCCAACCTATAAGATGAATCACAGATGAATCTTTCTACTTAAACAAATTTAAACTTTTTAGGTGTTTATTTACACATCGCGAGCATCTGAATTACAGAACACTACTGAATCCTGTTTACAGTTTAATACTAGAAGCTGGCAGAGGCCATCAGAGCAGGACAGGAGGATACATGGATGGAGGTTCCTTAAAAAAACGAAAAGATGTCCTCACAGAAATACAAAAGTATTAACTCGACAGGTTCATTCCTTGCCGTCTCCAGCCCCTCGATCGCCACCGAGGGATGAGATGAGATTGTAGATCCTCGTGGTGTACGGGACAAAGTCTTTTTTGTAGGTGATGAAAGTTTTGGAGTGCGCCGTCTCGTAGACCACCTGGTTTGGATCCTGCGGCTCTTCCACCTCTTCTTTTTTCTCTGAGTAAGACGAGCAGAATCATAAACATTCATTATCAATTACTTCTATGAGTATATGTGTCAGCAATAAAGGTTAGCTATTGAAAATAAATGAAATTTGTTATTTCAGACTAGAGAAAGAATCTCTGCTTCTTTATACGCCACGACTGCAGGTCAGTAACCTCTGCTTGGTCCTGTCTGTCGTTCCTGGTCTGTCATTGTTTTTCATTTGTTTGTTGTTTTTATTTCATTTTTAATTTTTATTTCCAGTTTTTACTTTATTTTATATTTTAGTTTTTATTAGAGGAAAAACTCGAGTTCAGATCAGGTTGCACAATACAAAACACAACTATGCAATGTGGGGAATCCCAGCCTCAATAAACATTTGTGCCAAAAACTTATTAGAAATATAACCACACTGACAAACACTAATATTTAGGTCACGTCCTCTTTATTCTATAGCACACAAAATCATTTTAGTGAGTTTTCAAGTTTTATTTCAGTTACGAAAATGTTGCTTCATCACCGCTTAAGGTAATTATACGAACCTTGCTCCTTGTACTTGTATTTTAAGCACTATTACTAATAAATTTCTATAAATTTTAAATCATATATTTTTAGAATAACTATTTTTTAGAACAAGCTGGTCTGGGATGGAGTTAAATACTCAGCCCTTGTTAATGTTTCAGTCAGTTCGAAGTATTTCCTGCATAAAACGATGCTGAATTTGAGGCATTCAGAATTCGCCTGAGAATCCTTTGAGTTTAAGATTTCTTTAATCTCACAGTAATGCGGAGACACTTGTCAGTTCACACAGCAAACACTAAATATTAAAAGATCACTCGGTGAAAATTTACCCCCCCCAAATACTGCCAAATATAGCCCAAAACGGAGGTTCCCCTCGCAGCCTCCAGTGTAACTTAGTGCATGCATTTGCAGAAAGAAAGGGGCAGTTAGATTCGTCGCATTTTAATATTTCTTCACTTTATTCACGTTAAATGAGTAACATCTGCCAGCATACCCGATGATACTCATCAAAAACAGCCTGTTAAATAATTCGGCGTACATCAGTACGAGAATATTGCCTGCGCATGTGAGAATTTTACAGTTTTCGTCGCTCACCTAGTGCGACCTCGACGCGACCTGTTTGTTTTAGGTAAGCGTACGAGCCGATCATGCTCCAAATACCAATCGCGTACACGGCGGACACTCTGGTGTTCCACTTCAGGAGATCTCTGAACTTCATGGCTGCTTCGCTCCACAGCGCTTTATCTTAGCAGCAAGGTGTTTGGGTTCCTTTAGCTAGAGCGTTATGGGCGCCGCCATGACAGTCACCCCGGAAGTACTAAAAAAATCGGTGTCATGTTTTTTTTTTTCCTTATTTTTTAATTTTCTAATTAAATTTTAGAAATGTTTTTCAAATGCTGATTATTTACGTCACAGGGTTGCTTAGGAAGTCCAAGTTAAACTCGCTCACAGTTCATAGACTCACATAATTTTTCAGCCTGTGTAACTTTGTAAGTGCAGGATATCCCAACAAAACACGCGGTTCAAACAGGCCTTCACACAAACTGCAGAATGGAGGCAAAGCTAATAAGCACTCCAACATTTGAATCTATTAGTACGGACATAACTGAGGATGGAAAAACATCTTGAATATGTATGTTATAGTATAAATACGCAATTATATAATTATTTCACTTTAATTTTTTTGTTTGTTTTTTCTGTGTGTTTTTTTTTTAAAGTTATTTAATTTATTTCAGTTTCACTTACAGTAAGGTAAGAATTATAACAGCAGTTGCCTCAAGGTGCTTTATATTGTAAGGTAAAGATCCTACAATAATACAAAGAAAATTGAGAAAACCCTAAAAATCATCACCCCTATGAGCAAGCACTTTGGTGACAGTGGGAAGGAAAAATTCCCTTTTAACAGGAAGAAACCTCAGCAGAACCAGGCTAAGGCAGAGGCAGGCCATCTGTCGTGACCGGTTGGAGTGAGGAGAAGAAGGCAGGACAAAGACATGCTGTGGAAGTGAGACAGAGAATAATAATAACTAATTAATACTTGCACAGAGGCGTATAAACACATTGTGAGTGAATAAGAAATACTGAATGCACCATATAAATCTGTCAGCTACCTAGAACTATTGGGGCTCGTCCAGGATTTGAATCCGGAACCTCTCGCACCCGAAGCGAGAATCATACGCCTAGTCTAAGCTGTCACCTATTGACCATTTTCCAGGTCCTCCGGATGACCTGCAAGAGGACAGATTGTACATAACATCGTCACTCAGACCTGCACCCACACCCCTGGCTAACATAATATAGTAACTGGGAATACAGAAATTGATGAAAAAGAGTTTAAAAATCATATTTCCAAAGTATTGAACACGGGATGGTACTTTATAAAATAAAATCGCTGATTCTGATGAAATCATATTATTAGCTCAGATCGCCTCCCTGTATCACTCCCTGGTGGTCTAGTGGTTAGGATTCGGCGCTCTCACCGCCGCGGCCCGGGTTCGATTCCCGGTCAGGGAACTTGCTTTTTCGTTCAGTCACTTCCACATATAACGGACTTTTTTAATTGAAGAGATTTAATGGTTTAATGTGTACATACGTGTGACCCCACGAGAGATTATGGTCAAAGGTTTACGTGCAAAAAACTTGTTTCAGTTCGTAAGGCCGCTTGTGAAAAGAAACCCCTCCTTCGAGCCGGATTCGAACCAGCGACCTAAGGATCACTGTGATAAGCCTCTACAGTCCTCCGCTCTACCAACTGAGCTATCGAAGGGAGCTGGAGACGATGCAGCGTCACAGCCGTTTTGATAAAAATAACCACCGGGAACTGTGTAGTTTGTGTCCCTAAATAGAGCCACTACAGAGCTGACCAACACAATAATTAAGTTTGAGTCTTTATTTTTCTCTTGTATTACCCATTCACACTCCAGCAGTTACTCTGGAAATATTTACACTTTGTCGTCATGTCTGTGATACTCTCCCGTCCCTTTCTCTCTCTCCCTCCCATATCAACACCCAGCATCAAACCTCCCACCTCATGCACACTTCAGGTCCGGATCAGCCAGATGAGCCAGTCAAGACAAACAGAAATGAAACTTGTTTCAAAGCATTCTTTTATTAATAAAAAGACAATTTAAGACCTAATTGATCATACAAAATCAGCATTCTCCTCAGTCGCTGTGCAGTGTTTGAGCCAAAGAGCTGAAACTGCATCAACACAAGAGGAAGTTGTGATTTTTTTTAATAACATTTTCAGATATTTTATTTGCTGTTGAACGAAGGCTGGACGATCCCATCTACAAATATCTGCTGCAACACCTTCAAATGTCTGCAGAACAGCAGCAGGACAGATGATATGTAGAAACCTCACAGAACAGCAAGTGTACAAGGTGTTTGACTCTCTATTCAAATTCATTACATGTCACACTCAGATAAAAGTCTACCATCAAATTCCTTTTCCAAAGAAAAGATGCAAATCAGCTTCTGTACACTGACAGGGGGAGAAAAAAAAGACATTATATTTACTAATACTGTCTTTGTAAACACATGATGACATAAAAACAAACAAAAAAAAACAGGATCATAATTAATACAACATAAATGTACAAAAAATGAAAAGAAGGCAATTTAATCTATAATAGTGTCAAGAAATATGCTATTAAAAAGCAAAGGTGTACCTAAATTCCATTAAAAAATGTAATAAAGAAGTGAAGGAAGTACCGTTGTCCTATTCACCAAAATAAAAGCCTAAAACGGGAGAATGTTGGTAGCATACACAGTACACAGACGTCGAGATAAGAGGTCATTTAGAGACCCAACTCAGAGACTGAGCAGTGGTTTCAGTCGTGGAGGCAGGTGGAGAGACAGGGTGGGCGCACGCTTTCTTAAACGAATCTTTTAAAATCACAGAGCGCATCATCGTAAAATGCTGTCACGGTGCTAATGTGTGCTGATTGGTCCGTTGTGGATTTACGGTGTGGGTGTGGCTAAAGCCCAGCAGAAACGTCCGTGGGTGTAGAAGAAGCAGGTGGTTGTGTTGCTGTGACGGCGCTACTCAGAAATACATTTTACCACATTCGACTCCAACAAATTGACCTATTTATTTGACGCCGTCTATTGAGAACATTTCCAGAAGAGGAAGTAGTAAATTTTTGAACCATAAAAAAAAACAATGTTTTTGTGGAGTTCCCCAGAGCGCCATTTATTCTGGCCCATCTCACTGTGTCTGAGATCCTCCCCAAAGAGCCAATCAGAGGTCAGTTTGAGCTGTGTGGTGGTGGGCGGGCGCAGCAAAGATGATGAACTAAGTGGTTTCTGTTCTCATGGGAGGAGCCAGAGATGCTTATTATGTTTAATGTTTGTGGGTTAAAAAGCTTTTAAGTGGTCAAACCTTTGGAGCAGTTTTTAATCAGATTCGACTTGTGAGTCTATAAATGCAGATGTTTCAGAGATGAGGAGATTCCATCTGTTTTCTATCAGCAGCCTCCTCCAACACTGCGGCGTTCAAACCAGCTGAGAGGCATAATTTCTCCAACGTGTCCTGGATCTGCTCCAGGGCCTGAAACACCTCAGCTGAGCATAGCTCCTCAGATACCTTTTGGATGAACCTTGTATCCTCAATCTTATCCCTTCGGTCCCTACCTGCGGCTCGGGGCCACAGGTGAGCTGAGGAACATCGTTCGACCGACTGATCTGCAGATTAACCTTCACCCTCAGATTAGCCTGTTTTTGGAGGTGCTAATTCTCATCCGTCTGCTTCACGCTCGACTGCAAAGAGCTCCAGCGTGAGAAGAAGGTCACTGCTGGCCAAAGCCCAGTGATAACGCAGCTCTCTTTTTAAAAAAGCGTGCGTCGGCCCTTTTTTGTCACTCAGCAGATGTGAGAGTAAACCGTCAGATCTCCTGAGCCCTCTCCGTCCTCCCCGACCTTCAGACCCCTCCTGCCCAATCTGATCCCAGCATCACGCTCGTGTCTCACTCCTCTTTAACCGCTACCCGAGACGTTCATTCAGCTCTAATCAAACGCTTCATAGAGAGAAAAACTGCATCCAGTGAAACCCTGTGATCTGTCAGAAAGAAAACAATGAAATAAAGGAAATGGTACCTGTGTCTAAGGTTAACTCATACCACAGTGGCTCGATAGTAAGACTCCAGCGCCCAGCAGGTGAGCGGGGGTCGGTTTGGTCTTTAGTCATTTCACAAACACACACGATCGCACAGAGCTGAGCTCGTGTAAAACCATCAGGTTAAGAGGTAAAATATGGAATAACTGTAAATGAGGAGGATTATAGTAACAATGAGGAAATAAAGTGGATGACTCAGCCTGCAGACTGACATGTAGTTCAAAAGAAAACCTGCCAGGGGGCGCCGCAGCACTGCACTTCAACCGCAGGCGAGCAGGTGGTTTGAACAAAGGCAGCACTCAGCCTCTCCTCCTCTCCCAAAAGTTAGTGTTACTCTACTCCTACCCTACGCTACATCCGTGCACCATCCCTCGCTCTTCCTCCTGCCCCTCCCCCCTCTGTCCTCACTCCCCCAAGTTGCTCAGTAGTCTTCCTCTCTTTGTCCTTCCTATCCCAGTTTTTATCGAACTGCTCTAACTTTTTTCCTTCTTTTATTTTTTTACTCTTTCCCAGTAAAGTAAACTTATTTTTATTATTTTTTATTATTAGTACTGTTTCACACTCACTGCTGTCGTTTAGTACCTAAATCCACCTCTTCCTCCTCACCACTCTGGTTTTTCTTGAGCTGCCGCTGCTTCTTCAAACTTCCACTCACTGCGGTTGATGTGACTGAACAAAATCAGCATCCCCCATTACCCCAAATCGCCCCTGCGCCCCTGCTAAGTGCTGGCAGAGAGATCTGTCTCCTCCTCCTTCGTCTATTATCTTCATGGTTCAGCCTCCTCCTCTTCCTCGCCATCCTCCGTCTCCTCCTCTCGCGTTGCCCTCTCACTTCTCCATCAGTGCGTCGTCCTCCGTGATGCCCTGAGCTCGCAGCTCTTCCAGGACGTTGTCGAGGTGTCCGGGGTCGGGGAAGCCGTGGCCCGTCAGGTTGGAGCCGAACTCCGTCTTATGATGGACCTTAAAGTGACGGGAGGACGTGTCAGTCTTTACATCACAAACTAACAACCAATCCGATTCACTCTTAGGTCTGAAGTTACCTCGTTCCAGATGACGGTGTCTGACTCTCCTGTAGTGCTTGAAGTACCGACTGAGAAGATCAACCTGCGGTCCCACGCCACCAGGAGCAGTCTGAGTACCTGAGGAGAAGCGGGGAAAAAAATGAGAGATTCAGCCCACCCCAAAATCAAACATCCATATTTTCCCCACCGACTGCAGACTGGTTTTAGATTTACTGCTGTGAGTGAACCAATAAGATAACTCGCCCAGTGACAAGACCTTGGTGAAAGTGGGGAGGAAGAATCCCTTTTAATAACGAGACCTCCAGCAGACCAAAACTACGGGACTAAACTAATCAACTGAAGTGCTCAGTGCATCATTGGAAGGCCCCCAGCAGCCTGAGCGTTCAGCAGGACGATGAGGGGTCACCCAAACTGAGAGGTGGTACCTCAGGAGAGGAGCCTGGTAGCAGAAGTCTCCGCCTCCCGTTCTACTTTCAGAAACTCCATGAACCGCAAGTAAGCCTGACTGTGATTGGGCCATCCACCGACCAGAAGAAGTATGCAGCTGCCTAATTACTCAGGTCAGCTGGTGTGTTTGTACTGGAGCACTGTAACCAACAATAATCTCCCCCAGGGATCAATAAAGTATTCTGATTCTGGTATTCATTCCCCTCACGCCGTCAGCAGCACGACTCTGGTGCTTTGAGCTATACTTTGAGCTTTATTATACTGAAGTGAGGCAGCCATGTCTACAGCTGATATCTCCAAAACCTGGCTGAAACCATCTAACACTAAAGAAATCTGACAGTGGGGCAAATGCATGTCTGTTGGTGGTTACCTTGCGTCCTTTCTCGCTGTCTGGGAGGTAGCAGTGTCGGGGAAAGCCTCTGGCAGTGAAGGGCTTCCCTGGATTCGGGTGCTCTGGTCCCTGAAAGGAGAGGAACGACATTAGGAGCCGTCAAACGCCACCCGTGAGGGCCAAACAGGGCCACAGGTCCAGGTGTTGGAGGTGTTGGAGGTACCTGAATGCCTGGTGGGATGTTGTAGATGATGCGTATGGTTTTGCAGTCGGGGTGGCCCGGTAAAGAGTGTGGGATGACATGGTACTCCATCTTCCCTGCCGGCTGGTTTCCAGTCTTCACGCCGTAGATGGTTTTACAGGTGGGACACTGGAGACTGAGAAGAGAGGAGGAAGCGGATCCATTAAACGGAGGACTTTCCCTTAAGCTGAGAGGAAGATGAGGAGGAGCGGGGTCTGCTTCTAACCTGCCATCCTTGTTGCCATTATTATACATGGCCACCAGACACTGGAAGTGGTACTGGTGCCCGCACTGTGCCAGCCGCCCAACTGACTCCGCCCTGGACACAGGCCCCACCCCTGGACCCTTGTATCCAGACGGGCCCCCCAGTGGCTCCATACAGATGGTGCAGTCCTGGGAAATATTCAAACAGAGGAAAAGCTCATTCCCCTTTATCTCTGCATGTGGTATGAAATTTCATGATAAAAACAGCAGTCTCACCTCCTCTGGTGGACTTTTTACTTTCTGCAGGTACTTCTTCACCACCTCCTCTGGAGTTTTACCTGCACACAGAGAGAAGGGAGGCAACGGGATGAAACCTGCAGCTGATGGTTAAACATCTCGGCGACTGTGAAAGCTGAACGGACAGGACGGAGAGATCACCGCGCGTACCTTTGCGAGCCTGCTTCTTGGTGGTCTTCCTGCAGCAGTGACCGAAGCCGGGCACCGGCTTGATGTCGCTCTTGCTAACAGGCGGAGGGTGAAGCACGAGCTTCGGAGGCCTGGTCAAACACACGGGCAGAGCGGCGGCGCTCATCAGGATTCCCGTGATCCCTGAAACGCAACAGATTGAAACAGAGTCTGGTGAGAAGAGCGAAAGAAGTCACGCTTTGGTTTCTGCATCCTTACTCGCGCTTAATTTCTTTATATTCATTTCAATTATGTTTATACAGCGCCCAATCACAACAACAGCCACCTCAAGGCAAGTTTAGACTGTAAGGTACGCCCTACAATAACACATACAGAGAAAAGCTCAACAATCATATGACAATCATAAAAACGCTATGAGCACTTTGGTGACAGTGGGAAGGAAAAACTCCATTTTAACAGGAAAACACCTCCAGCGGAACCAGGCTCAGAGAGGGGCGATCTGCCGCGACCGCTTGGGGTGAGAGAATAAAAATGAAGGACATTTAGCCATTTGAAAATCTGGTGGTGGAGCACAGGATCTATGAAACGGCGACCTGAAGACTGTACGGAAGAACGCCTGCCATCAGATGTTGACCTACTTATGTGCTAATGATGTTACTTGTAACAGCTGAAGCCAACTGTGATTCTCATTTGGTGAAAGCCGTAGTTCACAACACGACTGAATTGACCGTTAAAAGTGGTGGAATCCATCCCGCTGATACTGGATTAAACGGGCAGTTATGCCAGGTATCCGGTTGGACTGGTTTCCCTCCACTCACTGAGATATTTGAACGACTTGGATAATTCTTACCGGCCAGCGCAGGGTGAACAGGGCTGGATCCGTTGAGGTTCTTCACCGGGACGGTGGGCACGCTGCAGGAGAAGAAGACATAAACTGTTTAGTCCAGTGTGTTTCCACGCTCCCTGACGGGCGTTCAGATCGGACACGAAACCTCAATACTCACTAAGAAAAACTGATGACTGTCATTTTCACAACGGTAATCGCACAGAGACAAAAATGGAACCAAATAAGGGAGAAATTCACTCCTTGATGTGTCACGTACGCGTCTTCTCCTTCCTCTGTGTACTGTTTTGTTTGGCGGAGTGTGTGAAGGACTGCCGGGCTGTCGCTGCGTGTGTGTTTGTGTTAATGAGAGCTAATCCTCGGAGTTTCCATCTGCTCAGTGAGCTCAAAGAGATGGACGTCACACAGCTGCTTGCTGGGGATTACCTGCCTCGTCACAAAGCCCACCGTCATCGCCACCTTGCAAAAACACACACTGACTGACTCACAACAGTCAATTTCTTTGTAATAATCTATAATTTTTGGTTTCACACTGAAGCCTCGGGTCAGGTAAAATCTGCTTTTTAGAACATTTTTCATTTAATTAACCTGAAAACACTACGGCTTACAACAGACCGTCTAAGAAGTCAAATATAACTATTTTAACAGACTATTACTTTTATTACTCTGACATCTCCACACTGCAGATCGCTCAACGAGCTAGCTTTAACATTCAGCCACCAAATTTAAAACCACCACAGCACATTTGAAGTATGCAAGTCTCGTATCGCCTCTTTCTCTGTTTCGATTCATTTGGGTCTGACTGAGTTCTTTCCCACTTCTGATGACATAAAAGACGAGTAAAAGAAAGAATGACGTCCTTTTTTTATGTCGCTTTCATTAGTTGTGTTTTATTTTAGATGCACCGTTTTCATCATCAACCGTCTTTCTTCTGTTTTTCCAGCTTTGGGTTGAGGGAATTTGAAACTAAGTCCTAATGGATGCTGATGGCCACGAAGCTAATAGACTGGGCTTAATGATGCGTTCCTGAAGTTTTTGGCGGAACGCACCGTCAACTTTCCAGTAAGAAAGTTGTAGCAGACCAAAATACCCTGAATCAGCATTCCAGGACGGCGGCGCTGAACAGTAAACTTTGAATCTGTACTGCCACTGTTGACTCCCTAAATAACACTTTTTCTGGAACGTCTTAACTTCTGACACCTGAGTTCTGAGGTATCTGGAACGCAGCATAGAAAATCAGTAGTGACTTCCATCTTTTAAGTACAGTTTATGGTAAACACACACACACATAATGTCTCAAAATCCAACGTTGTGCCACAGCTCCGCCCCCAACAGGGCAGAAAAACAGAGCGCCTCCTTCGAGCCGGATTCGAACCAGCGACCTAAGGATCACCGTGATGAGCCTCTACAGTCCTCCGCTCTACCAACTGAGCTATCGAAGGAGTCGGACCGGCCGCCCCCGCCACGGGACAAAAGCAAACAGAGATCATGTGACAGGCCTGAGAGACGGCAGCGACGATCTGTTGTTTCCTATTACTGGTTAAGCTTTAACGGGCCACTAAGCAGCGACGCATGGCCACGCGCGAGCGAGTGACTCACTGCTATCTGTGTGCATCAGGAAGTGTGTGAGAGGAGGTGTTTGTTCACGCTTATAAACAGATAAACAGACGGTGTGAGTAGAAGAAGAGTAAACATATGCAGAGAGCCTACAAAACACAATTAACACAACAGCGAACACTCTTTCTGCCTTCAGCTCTCTCTCTCTCACACACACACACACACACACACACGAGAGTAAGGGTTAGCTGCTGGCGTGTGCAGTTGTGTTATTTTAATCACAAAACCATCTCGTCGAGCCGCTTCTCCTAGTGGGACGTATAGTACCTGTGCTTTTATGATCACCT
The DNA here is from genome assembly GCA_015108515.1 of Hemichromis elongatus. NCBI lineage: Eukaryota > Metazoa > Chordata > Actinopteri > Cichliformes > Cichlidae > Hemichromis > Hemichromis elongatus. Next base: position 14,198 of record VUQR01003253.1, read on the forward strand.
GCATTTTCCACGTGCACAGCCCACACTGTGTTTTGTGCGACTGAACTGCGGCTAACAGACACAGAGCAGCAGATTTATCAGTGCGCACACTTTGATTTTTGAGTGTTTCCACGCAGAAAATAGAAATTTCACAT
>VUQR01003253.1:14351-36957 GCA_015108515.1 Hemichromis elongatus
AAGAAGAGTAAACATATGCAGAGAGCCTCCAAAACACAATTAACACAACAGCGAACACTCTTTCTGCCTTCAGCTCTCTCTCTCACACACACACACACACACACACACACACACACGAGAGTAAGGGTTAGCTGCTGGCGTGTGCAGTTGTGTTATTTTAATCACAAAAACATTTCGTCGAGCCGCTTCTCCTAGTGGGACGTATAGTACCTGTGCCTTGAGGCGACTGTTGTTGTGATCTGGCGCTATATAAATAAAATTGAATTGAATTGAATTGAATTATGATCACCTGCATTTTCCACGTGCACAGCCCACACTGTGTTTTGTGCGACTGAACTGCGGCTAACAGACACAGAGCAGCAGATTTATCAGTGCGCACACTTTGATTTTTGAGTGTTTCCACGCAGAAAATAGAAATTTCACATCTACAAACCACATTTAGTTTGAAATAGAAGCACGGGAATGAAAAAGGATGAATAAAAACCCAACTGTGACCACTTTGTTGTAATGTGTTGTAGATTAAAGTCACCATTTGTTTAAATTTGCTTAAGTTTTAATTTTTTTTTCTACTGTTTTTGCAACAAGAAGAATTTTGTCTTGCAAGAAGAACCAGCTGAGAGTTATTGTTTTCCCCGCACATGGAGAATGTGGCGCCCACCGCAGGGCTTTTGGTCGACCATCAAAGGAAAATCACAGAGACTTTGATTTGGTTTTTTAAAAAGCTGTAGGACGGGTTTAACTTACTCACGCTTAAAACAGACAGCTGTTGTTTTTTAAAGCAGGATGACGCACTGACACAAACAGACTCTTTGCCTTAACGATCAACCCTGTTTAGTGTGCAGTCAGCCTTCCACTCAGTTCATGTATTAACTTATTTCAGGCGGCATGAGGCACGTAGTGGACCCACGCTCACTGTGCGCGCCATTACAGCCCGACGCAGCAGCCGCCAGCTCTTACAGTCCATAAACTTTTGGACAATGTGCCAAAAAAAATCAACACAGAGGATTTTAAATCGAACGATCACGATGTGATCCAAGTCCACACTTTCAGCTTGGATTCAAAGAGTTTAACAAGTCTTGCATGAACTGTTTAAGAATTAGAGCCATTTTTATACGCAGCACCCTATTTTCACAGGCGGGATTTATCCAGTGCAGAGTGTGGCGGGGCTCAGAGGCAAACACACAAAAATGTGTCACACCTGCTGATTATGAGGCTGAGATGAGCAAAATATCACCGGTGAGCTTCCCAGTGTCTCATGAGGAGGCGGACAGCATAATCAGTGGTGATGCAATGAGCAGGATCAGACAGCCGAGGTTGTTTTCTATTTGCAACAAGAATCAGTGTCGAGTAGCGCAAAGCTGTTTGTGCATTTTGAGGACAGACAACTGAATCATATCAGTTCGCATGAAGGGTCTATTTCAACGGTAATCCGACTGCTGCGTGTAGCAGGGCGACCATCGCGTCGTAATCTCGTCATATTTCCATCTGCGTTAACGAGCTCAGCCTCGCCGTGTAAAACGAGCGTGCTGCTGTCGTGTGCACTCAAAGTCGTTTAAGCTCTTAAAGATTTATTTATGACAACACGCGCTCCCTGATGACAGAGGGGAAACACCGACACCGTGTCGGATCAAGTCGGTGAGTGACGACGGCGGCGGCGATCTCACACGCACACACACACACGCTAATCGCTGGCTGTTTCTCACGGGATCTATTAATATTTAATAAGCTGCTGTGTTAGCAGGAGGAGAGAGTGAGAGTCTGATCCTGGATAAGCCTCGAGGGCTTCAACTTAACACACTTTCCAGTTGCCCCACTGATGTGCTGACTGCCTTTATTTCATACTTCTCCCCTAAACGTGACCTTTAAAGGGAATTTCACTGAACTCTCATTCAAAGGAAAATCTCTCTTCTTCCTGCAGCCACAGCGATCAGCGCTTCGGAGGATCAGAGTTGCGTCTGTCCTGGAAAAATCCTTAAAATGCAGAGTGATGAACAGCTCATCACATGTGTGTACTGGTATCAACAACAGGTGGATCAAATTTATTAATAAAAACAGAACTAAAGTTATCTACATCCTCTTTCAACTGCAAGTCCACTCTGTCCCAGGACAGGAGGAAGTAATCGGGCAGGCGCAGGAAGCCTGCGAGCGCCGATGGAAATAGGAGCAGCAAAGAAAGAGACTTTTCAAAAAGTAAGAACCCGTGTGCGCCTGAGGGGGGAGGGGATGAATGAGACGAGTCTGTTGACCCCCCACGACCTCAAACCGCCCTCCTCCCCTCTGCCTGCTTCCCACCAGATCACACCCTCCCTCGGCTTTGTTTCACCTCCATCCCTCCATTCCTCCGCTGCTGCTCCTCCTGCTCCCCTCAGGCCCAGATGGACATCAGCTGGACCGATTTAGACAGCAGACAATAACACACTCACTTACAGACACACACACACACACACACACACCCGAGCAGGCTTCCTCTGCTTTAATAAAATAATTTGACGTGACAGAAAGTGCTGGACGGGTTGTGCGACATTTTAAATGCATGCTGGGAGAAGGAGGGGCATGTGCCGAATGAATAATGGCAGGCTTGATGAGAGGTTCGGAAATATTCATGATGAAGTTATGTAAATGTTCTACAGAAGCGTCGGAGCTGCTCCGAGTTTAAGCGTGTAATGGGTGTAAATGTGTAACGCAGACATGTTTGGTCTGGATGTCTCGGGTCACTCGGCACGAGGTTCAACTTTCTCCTGGAGCGGAAAGATTGTTTCAGGCAAATGTGAGCAGACTTTTGTTCCTGGTACCAAGTTTCAACGTGAAACTTTTGTAGTTTTAGTTAGAAAGAAACTGATAAATTTGAAGTCTTGGGGTCAGTAACTCATCTGAAATAAAGTAACTAACGCTGATGACTAATTTATCGGTTAATTAAACCGGGGAAAAAGAATCAGACTAATCTGACCGCAGTACAACGGAGGCGGTGAAACGCGACACCGATGAATGGAGCCTGGTCACTGTGACATCATTCAGGTGTGTACCGTGTTGTTCCTGCATTATTTTCCCACCTCGTGTCTGCTTTGGTTTTGTGTTTATTTTGAAATTTGTTCATCTTATGGGATTTTTATGGATAATTTACCTTTTTTACATTTAATTTTTTACATTTTTTGATGGTTGGGTTGCTATGAAAAAAAAACCCCTGCACATAACGACCAAATAAAAACTTCTATTATTTGTGTGAGTGTGTGAAAAGCAACCTCAGCCTGTCTGTTGTTTACAGCTCCCCCTACAGGCCACTCACGCTAAAAACTGCAACCTGTTGGTGAAGCAAACAGGTGTCGCCCCTTTATCCCGTCTCACCCGAGACTCCGCCTTCATTTTTCCTCAGTTTGCTGAGTCTGTGCAGTCCCCTGACCCCCCCACCCCCACCACACTCTCAATCACTCCCTTTGTCCTGTTTTCCCACAATCCCAAACCAGAGAGAGAAGACATTCTACACTGCTACTCATGTTAGGTCCGTCAATATTTACTTTTAGTGTGTATGTGAGGGAAGGACAGTATGTGTGTGTGTGTGTGTGCGCATGTGTGTTTGCGTTAAATGCCTTTACACCCGGGTAGCGCAGTGCCAGAGTGTGTGTGTGTGTGTGTGTGTGGTTGGCCTGGTTTCTTGCAGCACTGTGTGATCAATCTTTTGACAGTTTGCTGACTTGTTTCTTTGTCATGGACTCCCCTCCCCTCCTTGTCTCAGTCGCTGTCTGAGACGGAGGCTGTCTACACACACACACACACACATACACACACACACACACCCTTCGGGATCAACATCATTTGGGGGTATGTAAGCAACCACTGTCTGCCTCTCCTAAACTAGAATGACTCTGAGTACGAAGCTTCAGCTTCCTCAGCAGCTCTACCAGGGCTTATTCCACCATATCCACCCACCCCGACACCCTAAAGTAAAGTCAGGCTTAAAATAGCTCACAAAGCAGAGCAAAAGCAGCTCGTGAAGAAAAAGGTGTTCATATATGAGGAAGGGGAATAGAGCTGAGATTGGGGGGGGGGGAAGAAGTGAAACCCAGCAGAGGCTCGTATTGTGCTGCTAATGCAGTCCAGGCTTGGATAATTCAACAAAGGTTACTGTGGAGACCAACAATGAGGGTCCGAGGGGCCCCCGACCACCGAGACGCGACGGGCAAGGAGGGAGGAGACGGACGGGGGGAGGAGGAGAAATAAAAATCTACATCTGAAAACCGTCTGAGCCTGATTTCAGTTTTAGTCTGTTTGTTGATCTGAAAATGCACCACTTCCTGTGCAGGGGAAGGTTTGTCCTAAGAAAGGAGTGACACAACTACTGGTTTCAGGCTTTAGTCACTGCTGAGTGACACCGTGGTAAATGGTAATGGCCTGTATTTGTATAGCGCTTTGATTAGGCCACGTCCACACTAGTCCAGGTAGTTTTGAAAACGGAGCTTTCGCCTGGAAACGATCCGCGTCCACACTAGCATTTAGACTCGTTTTCACACAGTTCCACGTTAAAACGGCCAGATACGATTACGCTGCTGTAACGTTAGAAGAGTCGACCTGCGTCATTTCCATCTGTTGTTTATTTACTTTTCGGCTCTTTAAAACGGGCGGCGAAATGACGAGAAAAAGCAGCGAATGTTTCAAATGGAATGATGATGAGGTGGACCTGTTGCTCCGAGTCACAAATGAGTACAAATTAATCTTTAATATGGCCACTAAAAACTTTGAGCAAACAAAACCACTGCTGTACGATGCCGTCTGACCATCTTGGTTGAAGTGATCACATGACTGCATCATATGACTAACATACGTCATCGTTTTGAAATGTCTCCTGCTACAGGTAGCAGATACTGCTGACGCTGCCTTAACTCACCGGGGCTTCTAATCGGCTTTTACTTGTGCCATAAAACCAATCAGATAGTTTAGTAGGCGGGATAAACTTCTGGGATTGGTTATAAAATCAGTTTTTTTTCTATCATTTCTTTTTCTGTAATCCTAAATGATAGTTTGGTAATTAAGTTTAACATAAGCCTGTAAGTGAGTTGAAAATAAGTGAATATGTAAAGCAAAGGTGAATACGGAGAGTCAAGTTCAGGGAGTAAATCATTAGAAGATCAAAATGAAATTGTGAAAACCTAAAGGAAACGGAGCCGTGGCCGTCTGGAGTACAGGAAAACGAAAAAGGAGGAATTTGCTGTCTGAAGCCATCTTCTGTGGCTCACTTGCATGAAACGGTCTTCAGCGATGGCCAACCTTTAGCTGTGTGAACACTCGGGTTCCTCAGAATTCCAGCAGCAGGTAGATCGTCAGCGTAAACGAGGCTTTCTGGGTTTTCTTTGCCGCGTTTGCTTAGTTTCCTCTGTGCTCAGACCTTTTCGGCGGCCATGAAGCTGTTCTGTATTTGTTTATTTTAGGCTGCTGACCCATGGCCTCCTCGCTCCCTCGTCCGTCCTCCTATCTGCTCTCCAGATGCCGCCTCACAGATGGACGACACGCACAACGCTCGGCTGAATTGTATTTATTTGACTCGGACACAGTTTACAGGAATTCGAGTAAACAGTTCCGAGGTCGGGTCAGCCTTTCAGAGCTCCAGTCTGGCCTTGACTTTGTTTAACTTTTCATTTGTGTTTATATTTATCAGCCATTACTATTAACATGTATGAATCTCAAATTGCAAGGACATCAGAATTTACTGGGCGTGGACGGTTGGTTTATTTGTTTATTACTTTATTGTTACTGTTGGGTCTAAAACTGTAATTTTACTTCTTTAAAAAATCTTCTGAAACCGCGATCTTGCATGCACCATCAGCGCACACACGCATTTATGCAACACGCATCACTTTCGAATAACATAAACGAGTAGTCTAAACGTCTATTTCTGGCCTTGAAATATAGATTTTACTCATGTTTTTACCACAGACCCCAAAAAGATGGGTACGCCAAGTCTAGTTATGAAGGGTGTTTTGAAAACTGGATGACACACACACACCTTCCAGACTCTTAAAGGGTGTCCACACAGGAAGTGACCAGCAGCAGAGACTATGGAAAGTCAACTATGGAAATGCCGACTGGCGTAGTGGGCGGGTCCCAAGTGAAACATTTCTCTATTTAAAGACGAGCCATAAAAATGCCGACCAATGAGAGCAAAGGATTCTGTTAACTGACATATGACATGGTAGTAAATCAAGTAGAGGGTTGCCTAGGTGACCTGGAATCACCGCTAGCGGCAAAGCGATGTGTGACGAGGAAATAGCCTCCTGTGTAAACGCTGCTCGATAAGGACCATAATTTACAAAGTGATCTTCATGTTTGATTCAGAGTGACCTGATACTAACAGCTGAGCCCATGAAAACATCAGCAAAGTGTTTACTGAGGTCACAAATCGAGAGAGACGAGTCCTAGTTTCTTTCTGTGACCGTAAGGATCGCCCCCTGGTGGTCTTTCAAAGGAATGCAGGGTTAAGACACCTTTGTCACTGGAAGCGACGTCAATCTTCTTCTATGTTTTTAGTAAAATTCAAACTAAATAGTATCTATAGCTTCTATAGCTATGATTTTCAGGCTTCTATGATAGCCACCAATCACGTCCCAGACACCGAGTCTCATTATTTTTCACCTCTACCTGTTTATAAGTCAGCCACCTTCAGGAGGGAAAAAGAGGACATTTTGAGCACATAAAGAATGTAACTGAAGAAACCAGCTGAACAAATCTAAAACTGAAGTACTAACAAAGAGAGGCAGCTCTGAATCGCACCTCTGAAAAGAACCGCTCAGAGTCTCACATGACTTATCACAGAGAGAGGACGCTTTGTGTGTGTGTGCGTAAATATTTAGCACCTCTTACTCAAGCGTGCATATCTGTAACAACGCTAATGCATGTTTGAACATGCAAGAGTGCAAAGTGTCAACAAGAGCACTTCATCGTGCATGTCTGTACATATTTGACTGCATTAAGACTGCGCAATGTGGGAAATTCACGAGTATGCGATGCCGACAGACGTTGTTTAGAATGTCAACACATACTGATCCCGTGTAGCTACATGTAGTTAACGTTGAGTAAAAGAGAAATTGAACCAGTCTGCTGAGACGAACAGACCAGCTGTAGCCGGAATCTGACTTTACAAACAGCAGGAAAGAGCAGTTTTAGGAAGCTAAGCTATGCTTACTGCTGCTAATTTTAGTGCTTCAGCTTGAAGAGCTGCAGTCCCTCCCCACGACTCGCGTGTTAAAAAGTCCAAGTTTAAAGCACAAATAAACTGGTTCACAGCAGGTTTCTCTCTCTAAGTAGGACTTTTTTTTAAAACCTTTTCCTCCGTCCACACATGTTCAGAAGACGTCCTGCACGTTGGGATTTTTCCCTATAGCTGGTTTTCATGTCGCTGTCTGCCTCAGCTACAACCAAAAGGGGAAAACTGCATTTCACCACAAGGTCACAAGCTATGCAGATTTCTGTTGGACAGGATGAAAACTATTAGAAATAAGAGGAAATGGTGCTACAATAAAGGCTGCGAAACTTCTGAAACTGGCTGAAGGTAACTGTCAGCTGTTTTAAAACTACAGATCCACCAGAAAACAAAGCAACCCTAAGGTCACATGGACAGAAATATGAGTGCATGAGAGTCAGAAGACTATCATATAACGCCAAATGTCAGCCTTCTGTTTTGTATTCAAATGAAATAAAGACGACCTTCACATGCTAAATGCCTCTGAGCTCTACGAATGCGGGGCACACAAACAAAATCTTTGTCCCTCGTTTAGTTTGCTGCAGTCTGGCCACCTGCTCCAAAACACATGTTGGTGTCTTTGGATAGTTTGTTCCTTCATCAACTTTACGGTGATTTGAACTCCTTCACCCAGATGCTGGAGCTATGAACGTGGCTGTTTTGGTCACTTCGGGCTCCACACAAACAAAATGCTAAGGTTCAAAACAGGATTCTACGAACCGTCATTCACTCACCCTGAAGCTATGAGCGCTCTGGACTGAGCCATGGCAATCCTCTGTAACGCCGGTCTGCTCAGGCCGGCTAAGCTTGATCGCTGCGGTAATGGTGCATGGCACACCGTCGCTGCGGATGATGCTGACCGCTGCGGCTTCATCACCACCGGTGATGGAGTTGGCACAGGAGAAGGAGGCGTGGTTACGCTGCTGGCAGGGGTGATCAGAGTGGCGGTTGGCACCGAGTCGCTGGCTGAAGATGAGGAATGCTTGGGCGGAACGGACGGAGGGTTCGGGTTGGATGTGGGGGGCTGAGGTGGCGGGAGTGACGGCGGAGGCGGCCTGCTGGAAGACACGGAGATCCCCATGGAGGAGGTGCCAGCGGTGAGGGCGGCGAGAGACTGAGCGAAGAGCTGGGCATTCACCCTCGGGGAGGCGGTGTTCTTGGAGATGGCGAGGCCGTGCGGTAGCGTCTGATAGTAGCTGGAGTTGGCGTTCTGCTGCTGCTGTCCCCGTCCCAGGGTGGCTGATTTCGATGGACTGAGCGGTTTAGAGGGGAGTGGGGCTGAGTTCTTGGGTCTTTGAATGGTTAAAGAACGCCTTCCCAGAGTCTGTATCCCTCCTCCTCCTACTGTTCCTCCTGTATTGGCCTTCACACTGAGGACCAGCATGCACTGCTGGCAAGAACAAGGCTGGCCTAGTGCTGTGGCTGGCAATCCTCCATTGGGGTAGACAGAGCTTCCGCCCCCCATGCTGGCTCCTGACACCCCGACGCCCAACAAGGCCCCAGTTAGGCCTCCGCTCACGCCTCCTCCTACACCTCCTCCTTTAGGTACAGGGAGCGGACCGGACACTATGGGGTAAGCCATGTCAGCACGCCGCTGGATCCTCCGACACCTCTGGCTTTGTCTGTTCACCTGCAGGATGACAGAAAAATAAGTCTTTAGAAATAAAGATCTTGCACCGCAAGAACAGTTGAGCGTGCACATAAACAAACCTGCGTCATGTTCTGAAAATCAATGAGGTAGCAGAAGCCGAGCGGTGTCAGGTCGAGGCAGGGCTGCTGGCGACTGTGGGCGCTCTCGATGGCGATGGCCACCTCCATGTCATACGGCGTCCACGTGCCTGCGTCGTTTTCCCACTCCCACTGCCAACCTTGACCCGGGGCTGAGACTGGATCATAAAAACTCCTCCGTACTGGACGGATGGTTCCTAAAAAACCACGCAAGCAAAATTCTGGGTCAATTTCAGTCTCTTTGTCCTGAAGAAAGCTAAATAAAGATGCAACGCAGAGATGCAGAACATGGTTTAAATGTCCACCTAAGAGCCTCCGTTTGATCCAGGGAGGGGATGCAAATCCCTTTGGATCAGGAAGGTCAAATCTGTGCTACCTGCTGTGATGACCATTGTGAATAAAGAAGCAACCAAAAGGCAAAACAAAGCTAGTAGCAACAGAAAGATGAGATCACAGATCTCAGGCCTCTGAGGTGAGGGCAGACCAGGACACACTGGAGCGATAACGTCTCTCGGCTTTAGCGGGAAAACCTCGGTGACCCACCAGGAGAGCTGGAGTATGGTGGTCGGGGTCAGGGATGCATCTGTGCTTTGACTGCTGCCCCAGAGAGAAAGGCGCACATAAGTGAGAGAAACTAAACGAATGAGATTACTAAATTGATATTAAATAATTTACAAATGTTTTCGCAAAAATCAGGTAAAAACTAAATCCTTCAATGCCAACAGAGTCGGTCGGGACACGTCACAAGTTCATAAATGACTTTTCTTAGATTTACTTTGCTTCATTTCTGGTTGTGCTGCTCCTGTGCTCGTGTTTCATGGCGGGCGACTAACAGGGGCGGAGATTCACGGGTTTCTAACACTTTTTAACCTCACACGAACTAACGGTCGGCCCAGATGGTTGTAGCACACTTAGGACACTCTGCACATCTCAGAGGAGAAACTGACGCTGTAAACAGAATCGCACAGCAGACCCGAAACTCAACAAAGAACGTCGTGAAAAATCCAATAAAGATATGAAAAAAGCAAAGAGAGAAAGCAGAGACATTTGCCTCGAGTCTAATCACATGAGCTGAACTAAATCCAGGGAGAATTGATTTAGATATATCCCGATTCTACCCCGAGAGATATGATCTTGTGGCCTGATCGGCCACCCCTAAGTGAATAATCATCTAATTTCCCATTAATAGGCAGCATGCCTGCAGAAAGAGCAGAGACGCTGAGAGGAACTGAAAAGGGCAACAACTGATGTCCACGGCTCCGAGCTGCATGCATGATTTTGATTAAAATACCACAACAGCTCCACAAAGGGGACGGGAGAGCCCTCTGCTGATGATCACATGCTCGTATCGTTGTTTTCACGTTCAGTATAACAGACCACTGACAAACAGTCTGTGAAACAGTCAAAAGATCTTTTAAAATACCAAAAGAAATACTCAGAAGAGTGTTTCTCTGTCTCCCCGTGGGGCCGAGGGGTGGCAGGAGGCTCCCTAAGCCAACCAACCAGAAACTACCACCGTCTCCAGGGGGAACGGGCTATTCAGTCAAAGCCAGGGCAAGAGCAGGAGGGCATATGTGTGAGAGGCTGTTATAAAGAGGTTAGACTGGCAGAGTGGCATAAGCACACAAATCTAAAAAAAAACACACTAAAGGAGGTGAAGAAACGGAGACAGAGTGAATGATCGAACTGAGATATCAAACTCTGCTTTGTGCCTGGAGATGTAGGAGAACATCCTCACAGTGTGGTGTGTGGGAGAGAGGAGAAACAGCGCTGCCCCTCCTCCTCCTTCGCACTCCGTTGAATGGACAGCACAGCAGGGAGCACTTGACCTGCTGATTACCATGAGAAATGTAATTTCTCTCTTTCAAACTGCAGTGAGAACAAGTTCATTCAGCCCGCGACGAACGGAAGACCGAGGCCGACCCTCGCTGCTGTCTGTCTCTCCGAGGAGAAGGGCTGTTTGTCCTTCACGATGAGAGCAACAGGCACAAACTGGCCAGAGATTTCCTAAACTGAAAGGCAGAGAGATCGAAAAAGGTGCTAATGTGACCGAGACGAGAGTGGGAGCGATGATTTAAAGTTCAGCCAAAACCTGTTGGTGTTTTCAGGTGAGAAGAACCTGCAAACAGGTGTTAGAGCTGCATCAAACCCAGAAAACACCAAACATTACAGCAAAAAACACACATAACATGAACACTTCAGCAAGTACAGACCAAGCTTCCTCCGTTAGATCTCCTGCTGCTCATCCAGGCTCAGAGAATAGAATAGAATTCAACTTTATTGTCATTGCACATGTCACAGGTACAGGGCAACGAAATGCAGTTTGCATCCATCCAGAAGTGCTTTAGATATATTACAATATATATTAGCAATAATATAGATATGTAAGTATATTACAGAATGGGTCTATTATGGTATGTTATAATGTACACATGTGAAGTATGTTATGAATATTCTCGGCTCGCTGTCACTGCCGCTCAAACCAGACTGTTGAGTCAAATCCGACCCAAATATTGGACTAGCGCATACCTGCACAGAACACCATGCTCTGTACACGTATGAAAGCAGGAGGAGGAGGCATTGTGGGAAAAGGATTCGCTGTTCTGCATCTGTGCATGTTGCGTGTAGTTACAGCTCAATCTGTGCTGGACTCCCACTCACCGGGCCGAGGCCTAATCACAGACAGGACGAGCTGCCCTTTGTTTCTGAACACAGCATCAACATCTGAAAGGTTTTTGTGTGCGCACTGATCTTTTTCTGCACATCGCACGGCCTTGACGGCTCATTTCCAGATAACTTCTAATGTCACACGAGGTGTTTTTCACACATGCACCGAGGCCCTAATGTGTCCTGACGTCTGAGTCTCGCTGAGCTGGATGCATATTCATTTCCAATGTTGTCCATAGAAAACAGGAACATCAATGAAGCATTTACAGCGATTGTTAAGTTAAATGCAGCTTAAAATCTACAGTCGTGGGGACACATTGAACTACCAGCTTAAAGTCTGAAAGCAGACTACTGGTTTGAATAAGGTTCCAACTACAGACAGTATCAAACGATTTGTGTGGCTTCTTCTTATGGTGAAAACATCGTGCACTCCACTTCCAGCATTACATATACTTTGTCCTGGGAACCTGGCAGGTTAGGAGCAGTTGTTCAATCCAACTGATGTGAACGTCTATCGGGTAAGTCAAGGTTGCCGTGGATGCATAAAAACAGTTAACAGTTTGTTAAAAATTCACAAATCTTTAGAACTCCTAAAGATTTCCAGGACTTACTTTGCTTCCACAGCTGCATGAGAACTAAAAACAAACCAGTTCCATAACTCATCAGCATCCAGTAGGTGGCCGGCGAACCCCCCAAGGTCAGGCTTTAGTCGCATTATAAAAGATGGACGTAGCTTCCAGATGTGAAAAATGAAGCACTTGAATGTGCTTTACATTTAATGGCCAGCAGGAAGCCGTAAAGGCCCTCAGCTCTGAGCCCAGTGAGCGCTTTTGAGTCTTATTTTCCAAGTTTTTAACATTTTTACTTATTTTTGGCCATTTTATGAGTCACAAAGGAGGACTATGCTTGTTAACCATCAGCCAATGAGCGTGGGCTGCTCTGTAGCCTCTCAGTCAGATCCGCTCCACACCTCCAGGTTCAAAACGCCACGATGGCGACAGTGAAAGCGCTCAGCTGGAACCTTGTTTACAGGCTGCCACATAGACTGATAACAGTAAGCTAGTATCTGTGGAAACATCAGCCTGGCCAGTTTCTTAATCAGGGTGTAACATACAAAATTATTGTGCTGTAGATGACTAAACTGACTGGAGATCAGCCATGACATGACTGATCCAGAAGAACCAGTCCAGCCCTGTTCTTCTGGCAAAGGCTTTACAAAACTGACATAATCAAGGCAGGGCGCCAGCTTTAGCTTCATGTTAGGCCACATGAAAATAGAGCCAATCAGCTCCATTCACAGAGGTTGTGTTTAGCACATTTTACATTAGGAAAGTTAGAACGTTGAATATTCAATGAAGAAAGATTACATGAGCAGAGAGAATGGGGATTGTTGTATCAGTCAGGGTGAAAATAACAACTTCGTAAACAAAAGACAAAAGACTTGTCTCCTCCCTACAGAGGAGGCAGTGATTTCAGCAGCTCCTGCAAACGGACCACTTTTAATGCAGTAAATTTAACCAAACAGCTGGACAGGTGGACTGACATCCGACCTGGACAACACCCGACGCGCTCTCTCAGCGGGTTCCATCTCCTGTTTCATCAAATACAGACGGCAGAGATGTGAAGGACAAGGCAGACGTGGACCTCCGGCTACAAATGTAAATCCACATCAGCTGACATGAAACCTGCTCAGAACGGACCACGGCCACCGGCCATTCCTGTTACGTTAGCCCTCTGAGGTCAGAGCGGTCGCTGGTGATGACCCGAACCTTAGTTTTAACCCAAAGCGGACAGATTTACTTTTTGATTTCGTTCAGGTGTTCTGTCAGGTCGAGGCAAGAATCATTCCAACTCACACAAGTGAAAAAGCACAAAACAAGAGAGAGAGACTCTTTTAAGGTTATCGCAGATGACTCAGACCTCAGAGGGTTGGCGAGTGCTTCTGGTGCAGCACACACAGAGGAGCTGGTCTACACGTACAGCGTGATTGACCTGCAGGCACCGTCTCATGCTACCAGCAGTGCCGAGCACGCTTTCTAACTGGACTGACTGATATTCCTGATGTTTAACCAACTTGTACAAAATGTACACAAGCAGTAATCAAAGAGACCCAAACATCTAAACAGGGATTCAAACCGACAACCCCACATGGGAAGCATGTAAGGGAGGTATTCTCCCTGTTTCTCAAATATGGATTTCAGGCCCTCCCTTCCCTGGGCGTGGGTGTTGGTGCACTCGTGTGTTTACTGTAGGTACGCTGGGTGTCCTCCATGAAAGGCTCTGATAAAAGCAGATGTTTTAGGCTCTGACAGCTGTAGGAACGAGTACGGCGAAAGCTTCAGTGCCGCCCTCGCTCTCCCTCTTTCTTATAGTACCACACCTCTCCCAAATCATCCATCCGTCAGAGTCGGATCAGCACGTGTCGCGCGGCTGCTTTCGCTTGTCGCTCACGTTTGAAATCAAGCGAAGCGTGTTTTGGGCGTAGCCGATTCCTGGATTTCTGCTCCGAACAAAAAGAAAACTGCAACAAAATGAGTTGTTAGATGAAGCCGAGAGAATACACACCGGGAATGTGTGTGTGTGTGTGTGTGGTGAAGACCCAACAGCAAAAGTAAATAAGGAAAATGTGTGAATATCACAGAGCTCATGGAGCACAAAGAGGCCTGAAGCAGGTGGAGAAAGAAACTGGCCATCTGGTCTTTATTGTTCCCCCTCTCTCTCTTTACCACTGAACCCTCCCTGCATTCAAACACACACACACACACACACACACACACTCGCACACACAAACCCACACATCATTGCAGACTGACCAGCAGGCACACACATGTTAGGGTCGGGTCATGCTTTATGGCGCTCTCACTTCTCATCCGTGTGAGAAAGTCTAGCATCTGGGACGAGCCGACACCTCCTCTTTAATAATCTGCTTCACACTTCTCATATCAGCCACACTTCAGTAATCTGCTTAGAAAGCTTGAACCTGTCTCACAGAGCCACTCTTCACCTACACGATTATTACGGTGGACGTGATTTTTCTTTGGTCCCAAATTCCTCTGTGCGGTAAAACCTCTGAACGTGTACATTTAAATAACATTCAATGACCTGCATTTATTGTGTTTAAAGAAAACATCTAAGTAATCCTAAATTCAACATTTGCAGGGTTCCAGAGCAGTAAAATGGATTTTTATGTGCATTCAGGACCTGGATTTGTATGTATTATTGTAGGGTCTACGTTACAATATAAAGCGCCTGGAGGCGACTGTTGTTGTGATTTGGTGCTGTACGAATAAAACTGAGTTGAATTAATTACAGATATGATTTTGGCTTTCAAGGATTATAAAAAGAAACCTTTTTTGAATGTATTTTTGCTCTTAAGCTCTCATTGTGTTACCGCTCTGTGATTTTTGCCCCTATGAGCCCAAACTCCTTCACCGTTTAGTTGAGCCTGAGCCAAGATGAAACTGTCACCGTCCTGTTTGGAAGGTGTTCTGCTACCTTCAGAACAACCAGTCCAAAGGACCGCTATCACCATTTACCGTCCACGAGCACCCAAATGGTTTACCTTGGATGCTTTGTGCATTTTTGGTAGTGCATGTGAAAATAAAGCGGCTTCTTTAACCCTTTAAGACCCTCCAGAGCTTATCTTTATATGTTACCTGCTGTGGTGACATTTTTGGGAGCATTTCAAGTTGTTATGCATCAATACAACCGTTAGAGCCCAAATTTTAATAATATGTAATCATTCAGTCCATAGTAACTACCTAAACAGCAAGAAAGTGCAATAAACTACAAAAAAATTGAAAATCGTTTTTTTTTTTACATATTTTTCTAGTTAGAGAAATTTGAGAGGTTTATCCCTCAAAACTTTAAAAACAAAAAAGTTGAACAAAATAGTTTCCAACCACAGGAAATTTAATTTGAGTGTCTTCATAGTTTTATTTTTGAGATACACCAATTTTTGTATTCTGCAGGAAAAATGAAAATAAATGTTATAATGCAAATGTGCAAAAAAAACAGCATGCGCATCAAAATAAAAATATTTCCAGGAGTGCAATTTGAGTTCTAAGCATCCCAGAGACTAAACAGAAAAGCATAAAGTCAAACATGACTTTTAAAAACACTAGTACGGGCGTATTAGGCACTGAAGGTAAAAATCTACAATTTTTGCGGTTTTGGGCAGGAAATGGCGGACATACGATAGTTTGTGCCGATGTCTGAACTAACGTAGGAAGTGTTATGAACAGCTGATCTAATCGGATCGGAAAACGTGTTTCTGGAATGTTATGTTTTTGTTGCTGCCAGCGGTTTTTACGCAACTTTTGCAAAGCTCTGTGTGGAAGGAAACAGTGAGCTAGGACAAGCTGATGGGATACGATGTAAGTACAAATTCTCCGGTTTCATATGCAAAATAAATTATTATGTGGTTGCAGTTCTACAGGCATTTAAAAATAGTTATGCAAAACGGAGCGTTCCCGCTCTGACCGGCCTGAAAGGGTTAACCCGGATTTGAACCAGCAGCCTGAGGAGTTCTGCCGTTTTGACCTACAGTCCTCTGGTGTTCTGATGTGAGATGGCCTTCACAGTTAAAACGCTCACTAGCTTCTTCACATTTTTTCTTTAGTTACGTTTACTGCATAACAAACAGAACACATTTCAAGAAGACGAAAAATCGGGTTGAATAATAACTATGACAGCATTAATCCAAACCCTGCGACGGCGACCTGCCACATAAACTGTAAACAACACCGCCCCGCTCTGCCACCAGACACCATCCTTCAGTCAGCTGAAATGCTTCAGCGTTGTGTGTGAAAAAACACAACATCAGGCGATCGCGGCTCAAAGAGTTGGCAGTTCGTCTTGTAATTGGAAGGTTGCCGGTTTGAGCCCCGGCTCCGACAGTCTCGGTCGTTGTATCCTTGGGCAAGACACTTCACCCGTTGCCCACTACTGGTGGTGGTCAGAGGGACCGGTGGTGCCAGTGTCCGACAGCCTCGCCTCTGTCAGTGCGCCCCAGGGCAGCTGTGGCTACAATGTAGCTCACCATCACCAGTGTGTGGATGTGTGGATGACTGTAATGTAAAACGCTTTGGGGTCCATAGGGACTAGTAAAGCGCTATATGAATACAGGCCATTTACCATATCACTGAAGCTGGATTCAAACCAGCAACCTAAAGATCTCCGCTGCTTGCACCTACGAGCCAGCTCACTGACGCTTCACTAGAGCTGAACCACACTCAGCTGGAGTCGTGACATTTCAAACACCTCGCGAGTCGCAGAAAACCCTGGAGACACAGCCGTCGTTCCTCATCAGCTTTATCGATGACAGAAAGGTGCCAGGCCCTGGGTCACTGACACAATCTTTATTTATATTGTAAATTTACACTCTAATGATCATCTTGTGAGTTTCTTTACTGAACGCGAACAGACAGAGGAGTGAGGTTTGCTCCACAAGGCATGATTTTAAGTGTTTTTGGACAAAATATTTAAAACATCCACATCTGCAAACCAGATGTTCAGATTTAGTTGGAAACAGAATTTTGAAAGTAACAAAGGACTTTCTAAACTGACCAGCTTCTCCGATGTGGAGGACAAACACGTGGCTCGTTTGTACACCGTGGGTTGCGGTCAGCCAATGAAATGCCTCGTGAATGAGCCCATCCCCTGCATCCCCAGGCCCGGCTGCAGGGTGTGACCCCCCGGTATCCCCGCTTCAGCTGAGGTTTCCTCACTCCTTTTGTCATCATCATAGGAGTCATGCTTTGGCTTCAACCCAGGACCAAACTAAACTGGGAGACCAGCACGCTTCCCAGGTGAGCTATTTCAGGCATGGCCGACTAGGACGTGACCACAGGGCGGACCAAGGACACGCGGGAGAGATCTCCCCTCTCGACTGGCTTGTGAACACGTCGGTGTCCTCCCAGAGGAGCTGGGGAGGAAGAAAGAGGCCTGCGCTTGACTGGCTTGGCCCAGGTAAGTGTGAGAAAGTAAACTCAATTTTGCTTTTACAACATGAGTAATATTTTTTTTTTTATGTTTAAGATTATCTGTCACAGATAAAGTGAACATAAGTTAAAAGTTTTCCCATATAAAATCTAAACCTTATTTTAGTCTGTAAAACAGCTCAGCTCAAGGGCTGAAATAATGCTACAATGTTACACGTGGTTTTGTTCTGTGTTCAAATGTACATGTTTCTAATTCTGTGAAAGCCAGTTAAATCAGAATGGATGAAATGACATGCGCACATGACTATGTGCTCGCTATTCTTAGTTCTTAAAGTCTGGCACATTTTGCTCGGTCTAGATCTAAATAAGGACTCCTCAGCAAGCATCTAGCATACAGCACGATGCACATCCAGTGTCATCCTGGGCTCCCCCTGCTCCTCCAGACACTCCTAAATCAGCCACAGATGCGACGTCTTGCTTCTTAACTTTCCTCCGACCGCTAAAAGGACGACGAAGATTTCATCTCCGTCTTTCAAATGCGACGTGTCCCAGTTTGAACCCAACCTGAACCCGGCTCAAAAGCAAATGAGCCGAAACTACTGCAATTTTAACAACTTCTCGAAAAATATTCCTCGACCTCGTAGCTCCACTTCTCCATTCATCATCCTCAAACGGGCCCCCCGAGTGCCCTCGAGAAAGGGCTCGGGGCTGAGGAGACTGATGAACACCACGAGTGTCTTCTTGAAGACCAGGATTGGAAAAATTAAAATCGACACAGTCGGGAAGGTCGCACGGAGACCAGATTACAGCAATAACACCGAAACCAGACGAAAAGAGGAAGCGGTCGGGAGGACGACGAAGACAAACCTGCCGTCGTGCGCTTTATTCCGTCTTGATTCTTGTCATCACTTTCACACTCTCTGTTCTTGTTTCTTGTTTCGTTCATTGCTTTGTCCTGATTTCTCACCCTCCTGCTGCCTGACGCCGTCTCTTCCTCTCCTCTCACTTTCTCTTCTTTCATCCTTCTTTGCTTTCTCTTAACGCTTCTTCAAACTTATTTTTTCCAGCCAAACTGCAAACTCACGCCAGCTTTTGTAATTTTAACACTGAGATTAGGGCGACTTTCTAAGCTGAATAAACAAAATGAGCTCCTGAACATTAAAGTAGAACCCATTATGTTCACTCCCTGTTCCTTATTTTTATTCTTGGACTCGCCTGAGTTTGCATTATTCACACTTCATAATAATCCTTTATGTGGTACTGAGACTTGGGTTCTCACTGGACCGGACCTCTGTTTTCTTTCCGTCTACATGCGCCAAACTAAAGAAGCGTGCAGCTAGCGAGCAGTACAGCTCTTTAATCTTCAGCCCCTCGTCATGGGTAGATGGATGCCTCCGTCTGCTGGGTGTAGTTCGGTAGAAAGAAAACAGATTCCCTACATGCGACAAGATTCACGGTTTCTGGACAGCGATGTTGGTTTTTCGGGGGGGGGGATACGCAGCTACAGGGCAGGGGAGGATTCAAATTTAGGGGTGAACTCACACTTCAAGGCTAAAAAACTCCCTGAGAAGCAGCAGGGACGTAAATATTTACTGATGCCTTCACATGCTTTCCTATATGTGTGTGCGGGCAGGCGGTGAGTGATGCCCCCCCCCCGGAGGCCTCCCAGTAACAGTAACTCGACACGCAGAGTTTCACAACAACAACTGAGAGAGAGAGAAGCTGAGCTCTGACCCTTCCAGCTTCTTCATCTCACTTTCCCCGGACTTCCTTCTGCACAGAAAGCAAGAAGGCTGGCGCTCTGCAGGGCACTAACTCGGCCTCCTTCGGTTTGCTTCTCGAGGATTAGTGAGCTTTCAACGCGGCGGCGTTGCACAATCGTAACAGCAGTTTCAGTTCTGACATTTTTTATGCATTCACAGGACAGGGTAAACAAAAATGGTTTTAACACTGACTCAGTGTCGCACTGCTGTGTTTGTGTTTTACTTTGAAGGTTACGTGTCGCATGTGTTTTCACTTCCTGCTTTGGTTTCTTTCCCTCCTTTGTAATCGCCTGTCCACCCTCGTTAGTTTCACCTGTGTTTGATTTCCTTCACTTTCAACAGATAATAAAAAGTCTGCGTGTTTCTCCTGAATAGCAACAGTGATTCCTGCTTTATTTCTGCTACAATCTTATTGGCTGCAAGCAAGTAAAAAAATAATAAATGATGATGTTTTTGTTCATTCTTTATTAGCAGTTGCACTGAAAAAATATGGCTGAAACTGTTTTAAGCACATTTAAACAACTTATTTAGCAGATTGCACCTTCTAAAGTGTAGCGCTGTGATGCTGGTGCCCTGTTGCCTTTTTCACATTTACTGAGCAAAGCATTTAAAATTCACACAGATTCATAAAGTACGTTTTCTCACACTGGCGGTTTTTGTCTGCAGCAGCTTCCTTGTTTTCAGCCTGATTTATGTGTTTAACCTCTTCACACTTCTTTCACTTGATAGTTTTATCTGCCTTTGTAAACGCAGCCACTCTGCAGTCCTGTCAATGGGCAGATTTACTGATTTCATAACCTTTGTATTTGGAGTTTTCTTCCTCCGTGTGGCTGGATGGAAACTCCGACTGTTCTTTCAGAAGTACGGTACATCTACAGTGATGACGTTCACTCTCGTAAAGGTGGTTGCTATCATACCAAAGAAGGAAGACACATCCAGCCCAAGCATGTGATTCGAAGAACTCACTTTTCATCTCCTGACTACGTCATGATTTTTCCAGCGCTCTCCATCTTTTCTTATTCCAGTCATATTCTTCATCACAGTTTTTTAACTTTCAGCTGAGCTCTCCACTCTTTTATTCCCACACCCACCCACTTTGTCCCCTTCTCTCTCTCTCTCTCTCCCTCTCTTCGTGTCTTTGTCTCACCTTGAAAGAGTCCCGTCCCTCGAGTGTTGAGTTCAGATTCAATTTTCAGCTTCAGAGAGTGAGAGAGAGAAAAGCATACAAAGAGGGCAAGAGGTCGAGAAGAGAGGAAGATCAGGTGAACCAGAGGAAGCAGAACATAAAGCGGAGAGTTTGAGACAAAGGAAGAGACCCAGTTTCCATTTGGGAATGGCATATAGGTAAAAACTGTACACGAAGAGGCAGCGTTAACCCTTCGCCCGATCCTTCGTGTTGGATTTGAATAATTGGAAAATCTGGGATTGCTAAGAAGCTTTTACCTGGTAATAAAGAACCTTGGAAAGGTGATACCAAAATACTGTGTTCAGAGCTTGTTCCAAAACCTTTACAAGGCTTAAAAATGTCAAACGAGACATTTAGTCTTCGGTAATCCTTCTGCTGTGGATACTCAGAAACACTGAAGCGTGGTAGCCTGAGCATTAGAAGCAGAGCAGCGTGTATGACACGCCTGCAGACGGTGGGCCTGATAGATAAAACCCAAACACATCAAATAACGAGACCCTTTAAACAAACATCTCGACTCTTGCCTGTAGGCTTCACCAGTGCATGCAAACCCCTTTGTTTATTTCCTGCTAGCTGGTTTGTTGTGCGTGCAGACAGACTCAGTGTTGATGTTTGCTGCCACTCCCTCTGCCCCCCCCATCCTCCGCTCTTTGTTGTCACTACAAATCTACCCCCAACCCTCTGTCTCTGGGGAATCCACCCCCGACCCGCCTTCTACTGTGACCCAAAAGCCCCGGGGCTTTGTGGGGGTCTGGGAATGTGCCTCCTTCAGCAGGACCAGCTGGAGCGAGAGGAGCAACAAGCTGCAGGGGCAACAAAAAAAACACAAGATGCCCTCGAAGTCTGAAAAAAAAAACAGGAGCCGCACAAAGACAGCGATGACGAGCCGGTCTTTTAAAGCCCCGTAAAATAAGGACATTTACTCCCCTCCGTTAAAAACAACTCATAAAAATGTGTTTACTTCACTTCAACAACCACACCCTCGTCTCGTTTACGGCAGACACAGCAGATCAAATGTGCTTGATTCAAAGTTTACCAGTGGGACGAGATTTTCTCCTTCCACCACATGAACGTTATTTAGTGACTAATTTTTAAAAAATGTATACACCCAAGAGTGAAATACTACTGGCAGTCGCTGTGTCCTCACTGTGAAACTAGCCCTGGCTCTTTTTGTCTTGGGTTTTTTTTCTAACGGCAGGGTCACCAGGTCGCCCAGCATCATTCAGCTGCCTCTCCACTGAGTCTCTCGTCCCACAGCCAAACTCCAGCTCCAACATGCTGCTGAAGCACACATATGCTGCAGCTACGTTCAGCCCGTTGGTCATCAGTCACACACGCTGTGACACCAACACCATTTATATAAGTGTGTAAACCAACCTGTGAATGTTAGGAGGTGTACAACAAGTGAAAACAACACTAGAGCGTAGAGCTGTGCGATATAAGATTTTTTCATATCACGATATGTTTTTGTCATTTCGGGCGATAACGATATATATCACGATATAAGCCAAATCACTATATTTGTAAGATTTAAATGTGCCATTGCTCACAAGTAAAATGTGAAATAATCAACAGCTTGTTTTGATTTAAATATTTATTTTCCATAATAAGTTCAACAGGGCAGATGTACTTAAGGAACATGACACTTCAGTTTCAGATAAATAAAGGCAAATATTGACAACTACACAAAAGGTAGCCGCTAAAGCGTTCAAGTTTCAAAACAGAACAAACAAAACAGACTGCTAAATCGCCAATTCCACCTAGAAACAAAATATTAATTCTAAAAAATAAATCTTAGTTTGCTTTACAGAAGAAAAGATAAAACTTTTGTCAATATCAAATAAACTGAGAACTAAAATGAAATTCTCAGTCTCTCCTTGTTGTACAGCTTAGCTTTTCAAACAGTTTTAAAATAAAGATGCTAACAGAACATTGTTTAAATCCTAGGTGCAATCATATATATAAAACTTCAGTCTGACAAAAGCCTGCAGGTTGCGGGACAGGAAGACAAGTCTACCCACTGCTTCAGGCTTTAAAGCGGCCTTTATTTTCTCAATGCTTCATTTTCGACCGTGTTTATTGGTAGCATGTG
>VUQR01003256.1:5345-17159 GCA_015108515.1 Hemichromis elongatus
TAATGCACAATCACTCACTTCAGCATCATTATATTCTGCACTGGAACGTTAAGGTTACATCCATGCTGAAATTAACATCCTCATCTTTAATGACTCTCTTCCTCATTTATGAGAGTATCCTGTGCTTGACAAACTGGTCTAAATTACCCTCAGCAGAGGAGGGAAGGAGGAGCACCCGGCTTTTTTTAGAGTCAAATTACTGTCAAGTTTCTCTCGAGTAAGTTGTCTGTGTAAATATGGAAAATACTAATCGTCTTATTAAAAGTGCCTGAGACAGTCAGACTTATTTAGATTTCTTATCCTGGGTTTCGTTGCCACTAAGAACATAATTATTGTTTTACTTTTTTCAAATTTTGATGTTTTCTAAGTCTTATTACAGATAGTTAATGATTTTTAACTATTTCAGTTCAGGGTGTAGCGGGTGAGGTGGGGTACAGCCCGAACAGGCTGTCAGCCAGGGTAAAATAATCACTTTTTAATAATTCAGTATATCATCAAGTTGCTTTTTTTTTATCTTAAAGTCTTTTTTCTAAATATGTCACCGTTTAGAAAGACTCTGATGCTGTGATGTTAACTTCGAACTAATTAGGAAGTCTTTCAAATAAAGAAATTGAGTAGTGCAACAACTTCTAAATGACTTTATTCAACTGATCCAGTTTCCAAAAAAAAAAAAAAAGTCACGTAGAGCAAAAGTGAGCTCACATTAGGATAGTTCAGTTCAGTTCTATTTTATGTATACAGCACCAAATCACAACAGTCGCCTCAAGGTGCTTTATATTGTAAGGTAGAGCCTACAATAGTACATACAGAGAAAACCCCCCAACAATCCTATGACCCCCTATGAGCAAGCACTTTGGTGACAGTCGGAAGGAAAAACTCCCTTTTAACAGGAAGAAACCTCCAGCAGAACCAGGCTCGGGGAGGGGCGGGGCCATCTGCTGCGACCGGTTGGGGTGAGAATCACTGCACATCCAAAACTTTGATAAAAAGGAAACCATCATCATCTCTGTGTTATTTTAGTCTCTGGCCACAATCATTTGGTGGCGAGTGCAGCAGTCTTAACCACCATGCCAAAGGAAACCCTTCGTTTTCGTGTTCAGTAACTGAAACTTGCTCCGCTGGGCAATAGTGGTGCAACGGACCGCGGTTGATCCCACTCCACGGTTCGCAAAAGACGGTTTTACTGAAGGCAACTTGAAATTATCGCTCATTTGGGGATTTTTAAAATTACATCGTACACAACCCAAAATTATCGCACAATGAGAGAATTATCGTACATCTGGCAACACTGTGTTGGCCTCACTAGAAATGGGTGGAGCTCCAGGGCAATGGAAAGCTACGTGACCGTTCATTATATCACAGCGGAGTGGTAGATACACAGCCCTATACTGCACCTTCATTTGTTCTTATATAATTGCGTGGAACGAGTCTTGAGTTGAATATTTTTAATAGGCAAAAAATACTTAAATAAGTAAATGGCGAGTTAAATTATTGTCTTTTTTCTTTTTCTGCTGATCCGAACTGTGAGATTTGTGATCTGTTACACCACTACTGGGCGAAGAACAGGCGACTGTAGAACATCCCATTTCTTTGCCTTGAGAAACTCTTGGGTTGCTTTTGCAGTTTACTTTGGATCTTTATCCATTCTCAGTTTTGTAGAATTTACTGTAACATCAATAACTAAAAAACAGATGTGACATGCTTTGGATCGTGAACTACTCATCACCCTCTAAATGCTTTTTTCTTGCTATCATTCTGGTACAAGTTAATCTTGAGTTCTCGAATTCTTGACAAAAACTATATTAATAAATATAAATCAGGAGTTTTTAGGCTTTTGAAAAGTTTTCTGACGAAGGCTAATCTGGCCTTGTTCTTGAGTGTAATCACTGGTTTGCACCTTGTTCTGCATGGAAACAATACTGCAATCATCCACTTGAGTTGTCTGTTCAGGCCTTTTGACGTTGCTGATCTGGTCGTTGCATCCTTCTCTTTAACAATGGCCACATGCAGAGGGATCTACGTCATGACTAGACTCCGATAAGTCATCATGGGAGAACAAAATCCCAGAAGTGAATTCACGATCAAACCCCCCCAGAGGCTAGACTTTGGTGGTGGTGAACATGGGGGCTCAGATGGGGTCTGAGTGACCAGGGTGAGGCAGAGACAGGCTGATAGTGAGAATGACAGAAGCACATTGAGATGTAAAGCACACAGGCTGGAGGCTGACTGGCTGGAAGGCGGGGAAGAAAATTATTGGACTATCGTAGTGATGTCAGTATTGAAAGTCAAAGTGATGTAAAAAAAAAAACAGATTAGCAGTCAAACACCAAAAAAGCAAGCAGATAAGTAATTAAAGATCATCATTACTGAAGTTAAAATAAACTCCAAGTCTCTATCCTCTTAACGGGCCACACCTGCCCATGAAACTACTTTCAGTCGATTTTCCAGTTACTTTTGAGTTCTGAATATGGGGGACTTTAAATGCAATGTTTTTGTTAAGCCTCTTTAATTAAAGCTGAAAGTCTGCAGATTGGATTCAGAATCCAGAATCCTGACTTACTGTCCACAAACTTAAGGACTGAAATATACGAACACTTCAAAGTGGATGATGGAAAAAAAAAAAAAAACCCAGAATCACTGTCAGATATCAGTGGCAGAAATAAAAATCTGAATGTAAGGCAACAGCGAAACACAGAAATATTAAAGTGTGCTGCACTGGAGTTGGAAATCTCGCTTGGATCAAATCCAGCACTTGTTTATCTTCATGGAGGCGGCTTCGTGCTGGAGCCCGGTAATGAGCTCAACACTTTTTGGAACGTTGTCCTATCATCCCATGCTGGGATAACTTGGGCAATCAAGTATGAAAAAGCTTGTGGCAACCATGCATGCTGGTAATTTCATATAGAATGAAAGATTTCAAACCATTAAATTCAAAATGTCTCCGACTCGTGGACCCGGTGTATAAACGGTATGTGTGCAGAAGAAAGTACCAACACGTGCTTGTCTTGTTTTCTTTATAGGTTGATTATTACTTTTGCAAATACATAGTATTTCTTTACAAATATTGTAAGAAAATGAGAACACAGTTAACAGACTTCTTTCCATTTAATAAATATGATTGTAAATGCATAAAACAATTACACACAGCACAGTTGAGGTCGAACAAAAACACTGGAACACCTTACCGTCTGTTCTTATACAAAAGCTGTACAGTAGTAAAACTTTTTTTTTTAAATCGTTATTATTATTTCTCTACAAAAATAATAATCTTGCTAATTCTGCAGGGCGGAGGAGATGGGGAGAAGGAGAGAGAGTAGCTCAGAGTTAGGCTACAGCCTGATTTTCCACACCCTTGGGTCCTGTCACATCACAGCTCGCCTAACCAGGAGGCCAGAGATCCACCTTGTTAACATGGCTTCCAGGCTGCTCGACCTGTCTGTCTCCCTGTGAAACTCACAGGCAGGAGGTGCTGTTATTATGACGGCCTTGCTGATCTTGTCTGGTCAGAGTCATTTCCTGTTCCCTGGAGTTAAGGTTCAGCTTAGAGCCCTGCTGATTATGATCACAGGCCTGTGGTTACAGGCTGCTGTACAGTATCTCCCTCAAGCTATGCAAAATCAGAGCCAGACAGAGAAATGGATATCAATGCTCTCAAATAAGAACTAAGTATACTTCCTCCCAGTACACCTACTTTGGAAAACTAGTAAGATACTCTTTCAGGGGTGGCGATGATGCTCATTTTCAGCACCATAGTTTTAATTTTGGACTCTACTAGAGTAGCTTTGCATGAGTTGGTGCTAAATAATACTTTTTCTTACTGGCCCCTGGTGTGGCCCCTGGGTTTACCTTCCATCTCAAACAAGTTGATTTGGCACCGTTGGCCATGTCTTTAAGACAGCCTCTGATTCGCTGCCTCTAGCAAACAAAAGAGCTGAATGGCAGGTAGATGAGTCTTCTGCACTCACAGCCATAGATGTGCACCTGAAATGATCATAACGGATATATCTGCACTTATGGAGGTGAGATTAGAAAAAGTATGAAACGGAGCAGTCTGAGCAGTGATTACTTACACATGCACTGACCTCTTTCTTTGAAACGTTGGCCATATCCGAAATAAGCAAAAACACAACAAGGCCCCTTAAAATGTCTTGAAGAAACCGGATTATTAATAAATTGCAACGCTGCATTTACAAAACCCCAATCACCAGTTTGTAAAATTACCCACGTACACTGTGCACAACTCCACAGACTGAGCGCCAGCAGACAGGACGCGCCGAGCCACAAGACAGATGAAGATGTAAGCCGATTTGTTCTCCAAATCATGTTTGCATGCAGCTCTGAAATATAAACACATCCTCTTGAACAGACCTATGACACCTGAAAATATCACTGGTGTTTGTCTGTGCACTTTTCAGTTTTAAGGGCAGGGCTCACGGGCTGCATACCAACACGTCCATGGCATGCATGCATCATTTCCCTGTTAAGCACATGGATTCAGCCAACGAGTGTGATGTGGCTCAAAAAACATGCAGGTGTGGCCCACTGCCACCCAAAAATCCAGAAGCACCCAGCAGTGCGAAGAAAGGAGGGTGACAAACATTCACTATGATTCAGGCATGTGAACAACCCTGTGCACTTAAATTAAAGCAAATATTTGTAACTCCTCCTTTCAACAGTTATGAAGCTAATAAAAACGAAGGTAAAGCTGATGATTACAGCCAATTGCTTTCAAGCTTTCTCTGCTAAAACTATCAGCACTTGAGCACCACTAACCAATTTCGCTCCAATATCGGCGCACATCAACAAGCTGTGTTGCAAACTACCTGCTGCTTTTACAATTTGCACAAGTTGGAGAGAGAACCCTTCATTTATATCCGTTTGCACATGTAACCTTAACACCGAACATGGAACACCCACAACCTCTGGGGAGCCACGTGCGATCTGCAAATAATTGTTTCTGCTCAACCATGTGGAAAAATTAGCGCCTCAGTCAACAGCGTGGAGATTTGGACCAAAAATTAAATCGTCTAATCGTTACCCATTCATCACTTAGTTATCGCAAGGTCTTTTTTTTCCCCATCTTTCCCCAGCTGCTCAATTTCCAGTCAAATGAAACAATGCTGCACAGTTTACGTCCCATAACTCTGTGAATTCTGACACATCTGCAGGAAAGATGATGCAAAGCTAACAGAAGACACTTCCTCTGTCATGTATTTCTACAAGTAAAAAAAAAAAAAAGCAAAGCACATCTTAAAAAGTTGCCTCAGAAGATATGAAAGGCATCAATCAGGCATTTACATCTGTCAGATTTCACACACACAGAGTACCAGAGGGCTCGGCAGTCCTCTGAGGCTAACCATCCATGTAGCCTGCTAGCATCTGCGCTCTACTTCTCCTGCTCCTACAGCATGAAATAATGAGCTGGGATGAAGATGGGTGCTACTTGAGAGCAGGTTGGGATATTACCCTAAATGTGTAACCAACCTTAGCCAGCCTTGAGCTTGACAGGCCACATTAAGTATTCAAGAAGTCAACCTCTTCTTATTCTGTCCAATAGAATGCTCTTAATGCGTCGTGTCCGCTAAAAGCCGTCTTCCATCTCTCTTAACCTCTCTGTCTGTCTCTCTCTTTCTCACTGCCATGCTCTTTGGATTCTCCCACAAAGTAGCTGTGTCTCATTCCAAGTGCCACCTTAAATCTGAGCCGCGATAAGTTGTTCTCTGCATCTCCTAGTACCTCCCGGACTGTGGCCGGGAATGACCTTTCTTTGTGGGACAGTTGCCAGGTCATCATCCTTTGTATCTTGTCTAAAAGGTCCGGTGATATTTGAGGGGTCACCTGCAGACGGACGGCGCAGTGTAGCGCCATCAAGTGATATTCTGAAGCACAAAACATTTTACAAACTGGTATTTCTCATAAATAGTACCAGAAGCATTAGATTAACAGCAAGGTTTAAATTAATCCAGAGACCCACACCCTGTTGTTGTTCTGTTGTTAATAAATTAAAATCTGGAAGAAAAAAAAAATTAATACTTCTGTAGAAAACGTGTATTGTGCCATAAATCAGCTTTCTGAGAGACAATGGACCAAAAGCTTCGAAGTGCCCTATTCATATTTTATAACAGCATCTCTTTTTAGTATGACATTTGTTATTAAAATACACAAATTATTTCTAACATAGACATTCATGATTTACAAAATAAATGTAATTCACTTCAATAACATACTTCATGTATATTCATGAATAAATAATACACTACTGCTGTTAACGTCATAGAACAGCAAACCAATCTCAGATATGTAACCAAATCCAAAACACTGCTGCTCATTACACATTCCCTCCTCTCCGGTTCACGCTGCCGAACCTTCTTCCATTATGGATGTGACTCAGATAAATAAACGGGACTCTTTTCTAAATGTTTAATTTGTCGGAGACGTGTGGTTAAATTAATTGAAAACCTGTACACAGTTTCTTCTGGTTTGAACAGAGCACAGTATGTGTCAGCGGGGTCCAACATGCACAGGTATAAAGCTCAAAACCATCGTGTCCCAAATGGTAAAAAATATCCATGACAGAGCTGGAACAGTAATCCAGTCCAGAGTTCAGACGATGTACGTGGGGAGTTCTGTGGAAAATTTCACATGTACATGAGGTTTCATACATCCTGGTGGAGAAAAGAAAGAAACGTGTTAGCGCTTACTCGGTACTACAGACTAGCTGGATTACACGAACAACAGTATCGATCATTAAATAATCTTTTAATGGTGTCATGGCAGATGTGTTAGGCACAGTCTACAAGATTAACGCTTTCATTTGAAGCTATTTCTGAAGGTCCTGCATTGGATCTCCTTTCCCTTTATTGGACCCCACCAAAAACCCGAGGCCTCCTTTTGTCAAAGCAGTGCTGGTACTTCAGACATGCATGAATCCGTCTGGGAAAAATACAGCCTAAAAAATATAGAGAAACCCCAACGATTAGACGACCCCGTTGGAGCAGACACTTGGCAACAGTGGGAAGGAAAAACGTCCTTTTAACAGGAAGTAAGCTCTGGCAGAAACAGCCATCTGCTACGACCGGTTGGGGCAGAAGAACGGACAAAAGACGCATTAAATGCAAAGTTTAACTGACCTTAGCTGGGGAATCAAAGCCAAATGTGGCTCCTTCCACATTAGCCGTTTTGACTCATTAGCAGTTTTACATGATACTCCTACCTAGCCTAGGCGTTAGACATCGCAACGTCAGACTATATATGATTCTTAGACAGCAATGAATGAGACTACAAGTGACAATTACAACATAATGATTAATAACAAGAAGCTGTTTAAATGCGTGAGTGAGATGGCATGCAGCTACAGAGCAGAAGCTCGCTAACACTAGCTGACATACACAACTCATCAAACCGGTGCACACTTTAAACTTTAAATATACCACCAACATTCAGAGGGAACCCACAATAACATACAAAACTACATCTCCCACTGCAACGGGAGGCTTGTTATCTGTTAGCATGTTAGACCATCACAAGCAAATGTTGTTTCAGGATGTACGTATGGGTGACAAATTGGAAGAAAAGCTGAATGAACGAGACATGAAATGGAAAATGAATTTTAAAAAAATGGTATAAATCATCTTATAGTCTTCAGTTTTCTCGGCCGATGCGTTTTCTTGACAAGTGTAATACATTTCAAGCTGCATGCTGAAATTAAAGGTGCTATTTAAGTAAAGTAGAGCAGAACAGTTATAGATGTTCCTGAGCAATTTCTCCTGCAGGCTTGTGTTTTGTTTTTGTTTCTTTCATTTGCCACCCATCAACATTCAGAGGTGATTAAAGAGGGACATGAAAAGAGAAAAAAAAAGTGTTAATTGTACCACCAGGAAGCATTTCCAGTGTTTGTCATACTCATTTTCATTTAGTTCTCCTGCTGACGGGACCATTTCACTGAGAAACACATAACAACACGCACAGCGTCATGAAACAACACGTGAACACGATGGTGTGAAGTAAACAACGGAGCACAAGAACAAAAAAAAAGTGAAACCGAACCGAGAACAGAAACGATCGGAGGTTTACCGATGGGCCGCGAGTTAAACTCTGTGTCCAGAATCTCCAAAGAATGCACCAAGTCCCGCTGAGAGCTGGGCGTGGCCACCGTCGGATTCGCTGGACTCATTTCTTGTTCTTTTTCGTTCTGCATCTGCGCATAGACGTTGAGGCCTGGGATCTTCCTTGAGGAAAGATTTACAGTGAGGCAGAGGAATAAAGAGCGAGGCCTAAGCTAAAACAGTGGCAGCAGTTTGCAGCAGTGCTGTTTTCATTGTTGGCGTCTGCAGAGCAGACAGGAATCTATTTATTTTGAGCCATCTGGCGATCTTTGCATGCGAATCGGCAGGAACATTAGAAACGATATGGTCTGTAAATGTGAAGTTTGATTCTGCTCGTCTCACCATGACTCTTTACATCATTTTCCCTCGGAACTGCTTCTTAGCGAGGAGACATAATTTAACATTTGAGAAAGGTCAACTGCCAGTGTGCAAAGGGCTTAATATTGATAGCAGCTGAAGACTAACTGACATTTCTTTTGTAAAGACTGACCTGATAAAAGAATTTCTGCAGGTGTGTGTGTGTGTGTGTGTAAAAAGCCAATTCTCCACCCAGGAGCACCGGGTACGGCGGGGTCGACATTTGACAGGCACCTATCAACCTCCTCTTTGCCCCGCCGACAGCTTCTGTTTACCGAGCTGCCAGGATGCCTCGACACCTTCCAGCACCTCCCTATCACGCACAGTGTGACGACTATATAGACGTGAACACTTTACCTCTTGAATTTGTAGATGACAAACACAGCTAAACCCACAACCACTACTGATAGCAGCATTAGCATGGCAGAGCCACTGTGGTTCTCGCTGGTGTCCACTAGGGGCGCTGCAGAGATAGGGGAGACATGAACCCCAGAGCGTTAACATCACATCACCAACGCCATCCGTATTTCCACCCAGCTGAATCATGCAATGAGCAGTCTACACACATGAAGCCTATGTGAATCAAAGATGAATCATTTTAATATACAGTAGTATGGACTTCTCTTACTCTTTATCTTATTAGCCCCTTTAGGACAGTAGCAGCATCCCCAATAGGAAGAGGCACACATACTTGTAACGATGTTCACTCTCTGAATGTCTCTGTGTAGCTACATGGTGGGAGCCAATCAGACACAGAGTTGGGGTTGTTAGTTAAGGGGGGCAGCAAAAGTAATAAAAAAACACCTGACTGACTGCTGTTTCTGTGTTTTGTCCCGCTTTCTACAGAAGGTACAAATGCCGTTTTGGGCAGCTGTGAATGAACGGAGATGCAGTAGGGGGGGTTGTTACCTGCTGATAGGTGCGCTGCATACACGGTGACTTGGACCCCGGGCCGCAACGTGAACTGGACGAGATTTTGATTCAGTGCGCTGAGCAAAAGCTCGGAAAGCTGTTGAGACAAAGACAGAGACGAGATTCAATTCCCTGTGTTGCAATTTAAATATATAAAAAAGGAAAATGCTACAAGTTAAAAAAGAAAAGGTAAAGTCAAGATCATCACACTACATTCTCATCCCACTTTTAGTATTGACTTGTCATTTATTATCTATGTTTTGACAGCATTTGTAAGCACTTTTTTAAGCCTGAAATGATTTGTCAAGAGCCGCAGATGAAAAAGGAAGCCAAAGTGAAGAGCCCATAACTGCAGTTCCTCAATTGGCCACTTGAGGCTGGTGCTGAAATCGAGTCGGTCCGATTCTGATGTTAAAATACCCAACTCAAAAGCAGAAATATCCCGTCTTCCTTCTCTCACCCCAACCGGTCGCAGCAGCTGGCCGCCCCCCCGGAGCCTGGTTCTCCTGGAGGTTTCTTCCTGTTAAAAGGGAGTTTTTCCTTCCCACTGTCGCCAAATATAATTGTCGGGTTTTTCTCTGTATTATTGTAGGGTGTACATTACAATATAAAGTGCCTTCAGGCAGCTGTTGATGTGATTTGATGCTGTTTAAATAAAAATGAACTGAACTTAATGGACATATGCAGTCTTTGTAAAATGAATAGCAAAAAATACATAAACCCTACAGCAAAGTTACGCACAACAGGCATAGCACGTGAATGCTAAAGAGGCTAGTTTTATTCAATGAATATGATAACCTTTGTGATGCAGAGGCCTTGTGGAGATTATCTGGAGTCAGTGTGCGGTTAACTGTGTGATCAGAGTATTTGTGTATCCGTGTCTGTACGATGCAAGGGTAGCAGCTGATAACTTGATACAATTTTGTCTAAATGTGGCTCATATTTGGTTACTGCCATCCTTTAAAGGGAATCTGTGCCTAAGAATCACCAAACTCCCTACCACCACCGCCACAGTGACACACAGTTATTATCAGTTTAATACACTGGAGAACAGTAGCATACTGGGCAGGTGTTGCGATGAGCCAATTTTGGGAGATTTTTGCATGATGTAGTTAGAAAAGTGCCACAGAGTGAAATTTATGGTCCAGAAATAAAAAGGTGGTGTAGTTCAGCAGCGAGGTGATAATTATCTGTCCTTTTTTTCCATTTGAGAGACACTTTGTGGTCGATGTTTGATTTGTTTCCAACATAAAATATTGACTAATGCAACTTTTTGTTGCTTGTGAAAGACAAATGGAAGTGGTTACATGCGCACCTGACCTGAAGTAGGTTATCACTGCATGCAAATTACCACCAAACTGAATACACTTTAAATACTAAACTTTCTAAATGCAATGCTTTTTGCGAGGCTGTTGCATTATTTGTGAGCGCCCATGACCCGAAGAAACCTCAGTACCTCCGCCGACAACCCCATCTGAGCTTTCTTCTGTTTACGTAAGAGCCTTTGTCTGTGGGACCTTTCCAGTGTAATGCATAATGCATACCATGCAGTCTCACTTGATCTCTGCTTTCCAGACAGGCGAGTAACCTTCTGCATTGAGAACATCTGACTCTGATATAAATTGAGCAGATTATCATGACCCAAAGGTAAACTACAGCAAGCAGGAGAAAGTCTTACTTTCCTCACACAGATCTTTTCATTTCCATGAATCTCTGTCTCAGGGCTCCAATTCTCAGTCAAATGAGCCTCTTTATAAATGACATTTCACTATCATTAATCAGTTTTTCTTCATTTATGAAATCAGCATATATACTGCTGCATTACTCTGCAGAGCAAAACTAAACAAAATTCTCAATTTTCTCCCTGCAGCAGCCTTTTTCCTCTGTAGAGGCTTCATCCATCTTATCTGCCTCATTTGCCAAATTAATCGTGATATGAGTAATTTCTGTAGTCCTTCATCCTCGCCTTTACACTTCTGAGCTGTTTAAATTTAGACTATGCTTTGACTAATTACTTTTTCCCACTGTATACCAGGGTCAGTAAATCTATTATACATTCTAATAAGCGGAGCTTGCGCTACACTTTAAAGATGCCAACCTTGAATGAAGATTTATCACCGGCTTGTAGGGCAGAGGAACTTTCCAGGCGATCAACCAGGTGTGAGCGGGGAGGGAAGAGGAAAATCAAATTGATTCTCTTCCCAGCTTCCTTCTCTGCACATGCCCGTGGAACGCTTCCCACAGAGATCACGGCCAACATTATCACTCATTATCTAATACGTGAAGTTTAGAGCTATTTGAGTTCATGTTGATGTGCTGGTGATTTAGTGACTGATCAACCATGACAGTTTTCCTTTTTAGGCTTTTTAGGCTCTTCCAAGGTGCTGCCACCCTCTGCTCCCCCCCCCCCCCCCCCCCCCCCCCGCCCTGTTCATTTTTC